>JAQGBI010000112.1:0-31290 GCA_034698325.1 Sminthurinus elegans | reverse complement strand
TTCTTAGCCAGAGTAATAGGCATTTGTCTTAGCAACAGTATACTGGCTATTAAAGCTCGAGGGGACGGAATGCGTGATGCCACCGGATACGGATTTTACAGAAGGTAGATAAAAAGACCATTGAAGCAAAATATTAAATCTGTTTTTCTGAAATTGAATAAATAAAAAGGTGGCGGATTTGGAGGAGATGATTTCGGAGGTGGTTTTGAAAGAGCCGAATCCGGGGGTGGAGGCCGCGGGGGCGGTGGAGATGGATTTTATGCAGCTTCCCCTGGAGCCGGAGGAGACGATGAAGGTGGATTTGGGGGACATGGGGGAGGGGATTATGAGGGACCACGAGAGGGATTCGGTTCAGCCTCTCAACACCAACATCAACACCGACCAGCAGGCGGTAGTGGTGGCGGATTCCGTCCAAGCCGTCCTCAATCCTTCCACTCACAAACCTACTCAAGTCCCACAAGGGGACATCAAGGACAAGGACAAGGTGGAAGTGGAGGCTTTGGAGAAGAGGACTACTAAACTAAGTAAAACTATGTAGTACAAGAAAAACTTACAAATGACAAACACCATAAAGTTGTTTGGTTTGTAGTGTTGTAGCTTATAGATAGATTTTCTATGTTGTTCACTATACAATCTGTGTTCTGGATTCTGGATCAAGAATCAAGAGGAACAACATTCCAATTTAGTTTTTAGTTTCCTTATATATCTTGAGCACCTTGTTTTGTTTTCTAAAGTTTTAAGTCTCAAGTAACCCACGGAAATATTTTTAAGTAAAACAGAGTTTTGTATGGCTTATTACAACTAATGACATGTGTATATTTAGGAATTGGTTTCTTCCTATATAGAGATGTAGTGTATTTGATATTATGTTATGCTTGCCGAGCACAAATAGAGTACGGAGAATATAGGAAAAGTCTATTGGTCTCATCTATACTCTACTATATAATTACCAAAGCTAACACTTTTTATAGCGTTCCTATAATATTTACAATCTACACAAACTAAACCTTTACACGTATCATATGGTTTTTTATTTCCTTAATGATCAAAAAGTTATTATTATTTCTTTTTGAGAAGAAAATCTAGTCCCCAAAATAAATAAAAACCATTATTAATTCTATTCGAAATGGAAATTAATCTATATAGAATATAAGTGAACTGATAAATGTTGATATCGATATTAATATTCGATGTGTATGATATTATCTAACTCAAAACTCAAAGTACACAATCTAATATTCTCAGTAAAAGTATAAAGTAGAAATATGATATTATGTATATATATGTGTTTTTGTATGAGTGAGAAAGTGTCTGAATGTAAAATCTCAACTTTGACTGTATGCTCGTTGAAAATAAAGTCAAGTGGAAAATACTTATTTTTCTAGTAAAACTGACGTCTACTATTTTGTTTACCAATAATTATTGTCAACTGTCCATTTTTCATTCCACACACAAAAAGCAAAATTCATTTTATCATAATATGAAGCATATAAAATAGTTGTATAGAAAATTTTACATACCTGTTCGGCTTTTAGAGTCAGCTCAATGAAAATTTGTTGTAGCTTTTCGTTGACATAATTCTAAAATTTAAATAATAGCACAAATTTTAAACATTAGAAAGATTTATATTGCCAAAAGCGACAAATTATTCTAAATTAGAATTTCTGAACAAACTTTTTTGTTTTATAATTTATAATATATTCAACTTACGATGCAAAATTGTTCAAATCCATTTTGTTGAAATATTTCAAATCCATAAATATCCAAAATTCCGATAGTGTAGCCATCCATGTGTGTAACCATTGCTTTGTTAACTCTCTACATTTAATATTTAAAGGAAAAAGAGCAAAAAAATTAACGTGATTTATTATTTATCTACTCACACATATAGATTTTTTCATGAGTATATTTACTCTGCTTTGATTTTTTTATTTATACACCCATTTTACAATAATATTGAGCATTTCATAATATAGTATTATTATTATTTTTTATGTATTTTAATATTGTGTGGGCATGGTAAATTATAGAGTTGTCTCACCTGAACCAAAAAATCGAAAAGTCGAGCATACAGTGCTTTGGCGAGTGCATTTCGTGTGTATACAGCCTGTTCAACTCCAAGTGTCACTTCAATGGCTTCGGTTTGTTTACCCCATTTTCCGTCCATGATACGACTCACTAATTTTGTACCCAGTAGATTTGCATCGATACTCAAAAGTGTAGAAGAGTATTGTAAATCTAAAATTTTACAAACAAATAAATAAATAAATAGAATAAAGAGCAATGTAATCATTTATCATTCATTCATCACAGTAATTCAAAGAATTCAAATTTATTTGTTGGAGTATAGTTGCAAAAAGTTAATTTATAGAAACTCTTTTATTAGTTAGTTCCAAGTTCCAAGTTGTCAAAGTTAAACGTACCTTGTGCGTTACTGATACGAGCATAATTTCCATGCTCCTCAAAGAAAATGTTTCCCAAGTGCAGAACTACAAAAAAAAATTAAAAATAAAGTCAAGTCATCATCAATCCAATCCAAGCATATAATATTTAGATACATGTAATCTTTTACAGACTCTTGTGTAAAGATGAAAGAAACTACAAATACAAATAGAAACTACATTCGTATTCGTATTTATACTGATAATTTTGATAACTCTATGTGTTAAAAATAGAAATTACTATACTTGTATTTATCATTTATTATGTATATATTATATCAAACTTACCACCAGCTACGATATGGAAAATATCACTTTGTTCCTGAGGAGTAATCCCAATAATTTTCATTGCTGAAACATGAAAAACAAACAAAAAAAAATCAGAATAATATAACATACATATAAATAACCGTATTTTTAATAACCATAAACTATAGTAATGTAATGTAGAACATTTTCATTTATCAAACTTGATGTTTATAATTGATAATACACATTACACATGACCTCATACATAAAATGCATACATGTATAAAGATCACTGCTAGAACTTTTTAGTTTCATACATACATGTATTTTCAGTATATGTACAAGAAAATGCATGACCAAAAAACCTGAGAATATTATGCAAAGTCAAAAGTATCATGTCATAATAAATAAATAAATAAATAAACGGATTAAATCTTAACCTATCAACTGTCAACGATTCTTCCTGCATTTACCATTCACCATCTTTTTCTTTCTCTCAAAAAACTGCGCTACATATTACATAGAAATATGATCTGCCGTTGATATATATATACTCTGCGTATAATAATATCTATAATCTGTATAGTCAATAACGGGATTATGTTTCATTTAAATTCATTCATATTGATATTGATATTTACTAGTACAGCTTATTGCTGTTCCGACTAAAGTATCAGTTGTCTAAATGTTAAATAGTAAATACTAAAGGCTTGAAAGTATAGTCATAACTCGTAACTTGCAACTCTCAATAAGTTGGTTATAATAGAATAATATTAGCTGTCATTTATGATTAATATTTATTATTTATAATTCATGTCAAAGGGGATATCATATCATAATATCATGATATCATATCATGCTTTCTTTCTTAAACTAGCAAATTTAAGTACATATTGATGGGTAAATTCTCAACTCAGTGTAAAAAGAAGAAAAATTCTGATTTGCAAAAAAAAACAAAGAACACACTGCACATTCAATATTCAATATTATTCAAATGTTGAGCTTGATGTTGACCTGGTCATCAACTCTGTTTTATAAGGATTCACGATGTCTAATATAGAATATATATAGAACACGAGAATGGGATAGATGCGAGGTACACTGAAAGAAAGAAAGAAAGAGACGACGACACACCGTCTATCTCTGATTTTTGTAGTCTATGTATACGTCTTATATTTTATATTTGTTTTTTTTGGCATGTTATAAATAATTATTTTCTTCTTTTCTTAAACTACATATTTTTTTTTGAAGGTTCATAGATCACAGACGGAACATCATGAACAACATGATGGTCATTGATCATTGATCACTGAACGGCCCGACGTATGCACTACATTCTTTTAGACAGTTTATATTTCATATCACTGAGAGTATTGAGTATAGTATAAAAAAAAGGCAAGTTTTCCACAACATTAATTACATGTGGTTTACGTAATATATAAAATATAAACACGATTATAAATATAAATACTATTAATGAACAAGATGATATCTGGTATCTAGTGTTATTATGGGCAATGAGCTATGAACTCAAATTTTATCAGTTGGTGAATGGAATTTTCCATGCCAAACCTCATTGCTCATTGATCTTTTTTAATCTCTACAACCATAAATCACATTGTGTATACATATACATACACAATACAAAATACAAAATATTTGTCTCCCCTCCCACAGTTACAAGTATCATGGAGATCGTGAGATGCTCCACGTATGTCGTTCTACAGACATTCAATGTAGCATATGTAGAATGTAGAGGAACGTTGAAAATTGAGAATTGTGCGACATGTGCCTTTTTGTTTGCTTTTCATTTAATTTTAAACACTTTTATTTATTTGTATTTGATACTTTGATTCTTGATTATTGATACGGATTTCCACCGCCCCACACACGATTTTCAATTTATAATCATACGGCTAGAGTTTGGAGTGTACAGTCTAGAAATTTTCAATGGATCTCATTGAGCAGTGCCCAATTCAATGTACAAGGTACATTGTACAGATTACAGATGACCCCATGAAAATGAATCAAAATTGACAAAACAAGCAGTAATAAACAAAGTGTCTAGCTCTGATTTCTGATTTCTGGGTTCGTATATAATATGTTCATAAATCTGTATTTTGGGTCACAAAGACAGAAAAATGCTCCATCGACACATTTTACATGCAGGAAAATCGTTAATGGATCGTCGGCTTTGTGTATTTGATATTCGGCAAACTTTTTAGTAAATTTTGAAGCATTGGTGAAACTGTACTTTGTACAAAGAATCTTTTATAGAAACTAGAATTAAAGTTCATTTAGGTCGGCTATCAATCAATGACAATTCCTTTCCTGTTTTACACAGTTCCATCAGAATCCAAATCAAAAATTGTGAATGAAAACACCAACTCAAAACAGTCAAAACTCAAAGACACAAACAAATAATAATATAGAAAATATCATGATAAATTATAGATAGTAATTTGTAATCTTTTTGTATTTATTATTCATGTTCATTTTTATTCATGTGGATATTTTACCTTGAAGAGTTTCCTGGAAGTCATGAGCATCGTTGATTCCTTCCACTCGGAAGCAAGAACTCTGATTCAAATAGTGAAAGTAATCAGGGTCTGTCAGGGAAAGTTCAGCTACAGGGCAAAATCAGACAAATGTACATCCATTAATCATTTTCACATTATATGCTTTCACTTCTCCATGAAAAATGAAAATAGTAGATGTTTATAAAGTATAAGTAAGAGTATTTTAAGTGAGAATGAAAAAGAATATAGAATGATGGAAAACCTTTCATTTGATCTGTAGCTCCAGTTGTGAGTTGATAGAAAATGTGAAAGGATCTTTCATATGGATTAGACAAGCTGACTACTCGACTTTTCTCCAAAAGAAAGTTTGAAATCTTGCCACTTTCTGGTTGCCCACCTCGATTAAATTGAATTTCCACATATTTACCCTGTGCACAAAACAGAACAAGAAGAAAAAAACAAACAATAAATAACAACAAAGAACGAACCGTCAATTGAGGTGTGCATTTTGTACATTGTACATGAATGTTGTATATTTTCCATAATAAATTATATGACATAGAAAGTAAATTTATTTTGAAGATGTAATAATAATAATAATGTTGAATATTGAGCGCTGAGCGTATCTTCAAAGTTTAAACTATACTATTTATAAATACTTGCTCTGTTTTCTATTTTATATTTTATACAAACAAAGGATTGGACGACTGAAAGTTGAAAGGTTATACATTATTAGTTTAACAAAAAAATATAATATCAATTTACATGCTCTAAATACATATTATATTCTTTATTCGTTGGACTTTGGACAATAAGGTATCTTTTATCCCAAAGAATATCATCCAGTTGACAACAGAAAATGTGAATGCTTTAACAAGTAAAAAATATATATGTATAAGGCGGATAACAACGAGAATGGGAAAACATTTTACAAACATTTGTCAATAATAATTGTCAATTATTGTCGAAAAAATCAGACAATCTTTTTGAGCTTTGAGTTGAAAATTGATAGGTGCTTTTAGTGATTGAGTTTAATGAAGAAAAAATAAAATTACCAATCTTCATAACTATAAATTACTTTGATAAAGAAATAAAAAAATCCTCGATAGAAAATTCTTAAAATTCCACCTGCATTTGCTTAATGTCTTTTGATTTGGTTATGTACTATGTACAATACTCACTTAAACCCATTTTCCTGTTCTAGTTTGATTACATTGAAAATAAAAATTATCTGTCACTTTTTACAATCTACAAAACATGCTCTAAAGCTCTATTTTAGAACAATTTTTAAGTTCAACATCTATAGTTGGCCTTTTTTACAAACTTTGACCTGAATCCGCAGTAATTGAATTCCACATCCAACACAAAAAAGAAACTTTATATTTCATATTCCATACTTGATATTTACTAAATAAACGTATTTGTTCTGAGTCGAAGTCCAAATCCGATGACTACCTAATCAAACTAATCAAAAACCAAACAAATCTGATGCAAGTAATCTGAGTACAAGAGATGTGTATTAGATAAATTGGTCCTCTTAAAACTGCAGTCTAGCGATTCCAGTCAGTCTTAGTTTCAATGATTGTAAAAAGTAAACAATTGAGAAAGAATCCAGATATTCTAATATTGCTCAAGAATATAATATATAATTCATTGATTGCATAAGCTAAATTTTTTACTCATGGTTGAATACAACGAGTATTTATTTATTTATCATCCTTCTCTTTCCTTTTCCTGTTTATATTAACAGACTTGAACTGAATTATATAAAAAATGGCTCATGTAAAATCTACATCTAACAGCTAGCCCGACATTTAGAACTTGAACATTGAACACTGATATTTGAATTATAGATTACAGATATGATACATAATATTCATTATTTGAACATTAAATGTTTAGACACTGAATATAAAAAACTTCAAATGATTGTACAAAGAGCTGCAGTTGAGACAAAAGTAAATATTAAACATTGTATAGCTATTGCAGAAATGTATTAAATTCTTTTTTTAATGGATGAAATAATAAAGACAATAAATCGACTTACAAATCGACTAGAGTTGTTATTCCGCACTGTTTTAGCATTTCCAAAGGCCTCGAGCAAGGGATTTGATTCTAAAATGACATCTTTGACATGTTGTACAGTTTTACCCCCTCCCGAAACACGTGCTATATAATTCATTATAAATTTTGCAGCCACTGTTTTTCCTGCTCCCGATTCACCACTGTAAAAATAAAATCATCATCATCATCATCATTGATTCTTTTTACATGTGTACATTTATAGTTTGTCTCATTTCCTATCTTTCTAACATTTCGAGATTTTGGCAATCTCCTGCCTTTGTAGAAATTAGCGCATTACACGTACAACGAAAATAATTATTCATTCCTGTTTAACTCTTTTAACACAGGATGCTTGAGATTTAAGATTTAACTTTGGGCGATGTGTTGAGTCTGTGCATTCTTGAATCTTGTACTTAACATTTAAGCTTAGAACTTACAACTATACTGACAGATTTCATTGCTGCAAAAGAAAAGTCATGAGTCATGAATAATGAAAAATTCGTGATAATTTTTTCATCCTCCATTTAAAAGCGTCAAAAAGAATATTCTTAAGCTAAAAAAATTAACAATACAACATAACATAAGATATAAGATAGACGTCAAAGAATGTATATATGCACATAAAATAGCGCTCAATCTCATTCAGCAGACTGTCATGATCTTGCCTTTTCTATTTGTGTCTGAAGATAAAATCATGGTCATCATAGATCTTTGCATTTTGAACTTATTGTTCTCTATATAAAGCCCGAATCTTAAATTCAATATTCAATATCAATCACCACACAGTCGACTTTGGTATTTGGTATTACGATAAAATAACTTATTGCGTGATTTTTAACATCTGTATGTTGTTTGTACATTGTACATAATGGTTAATGGTATAGATTATTTATTATTTATGGACAGTGAAAAAATTATGAATGGAACACCTACTATTTACCATGTATCAACAATTTACAATGTAACATGTATTTTGTATTTTAATAGAGATGATATTGACTATTGATATTATTTGATATAATAAGTATAAGTCTATTTTTACACATTTTTATTTACCTGATGATTACACATTGGTTTTCAGTGTCAATAAGCATATTTCGATACATGTTGTCAGCCAAGGCATAAATATGTGGTGCGTTTTCATACTGTGCTGCTCCTTGATACAGATTTATTTCCTTATCCCCAAAATATGACATTTGTTTAAAAGGGTTGACGGAGACAAGGACTTGGCCAATGTATGTAAAGATCCAGTCCTCCATATATCTTTTTCGGAGATTGTCCACAATGTGTTCTTCTGTAATTTTTGTTAAGAGGACCATATCATCCACTCCGGAGATTTTGACATTGCTCGACTGCCAGTGGTAAACCTGAAAATAGGAAAATGTCATTTATAAAATAATCAGTAAACAATTGTCAATTGTCACACCCAAAAATCATTTTTTTTTGAAGCATGCATACGAGCTTTTCATAGCGATTGGCGATATTCAATAAAGACAGACTATCTGTATCTTTTGTGTGTGTTTGCACACAATATACAATCTTGATTTTTTTTTCGTGCAATTGCTAAAAATACATCTTTGATCTTTGATTTAGCCACCCACACATTTACACAGTACGCACGCATAATATTCTGTGTATACTATGGGTTCCTGTTTCGACTGTAAGAAGTGCATGTAGCATGTACAAAAGGTTTTATGTATTTATTTACACTTTATTCTCAACTCTCAACTCTCAGAATGTAAAACGGTAACATTTTTTATCGTAGGCAAAAATAGCCACTCTCAATTCTCAAAGTCTTAAGGTTCATTAAACTTGGCAATAAAAATGAATTAACGGTTCGTAATATCGGTATTCCATTTTTCTCTTCGCCTTATGCGTGTAAACTCTACCCTTTATAGTGTAAAGTGCACAGTTTAATAAATACACATGTACTTATTTTATTACATAAAGTTCCATTTCCTTTTCAATTCATCATCCAGAAACTATTCAAGTCGAGCAGTTATAAAACAAAGCAAAACCATTGAAGTGCGTATATTTATAAATAGGTATCAAAAGTTTGTCATTGCAGGAGAATTGAGTATGAAATAGAAGTCAAATAATTATTGTTGTGAGTTTATTTATGAATATTTCAACAATATGCAGAATGCCCCACGTTTCATTTCAATCACCGTAAATTATCCAGGAATTCAAGCTCCTGGCTACTGCTTAACATAGGTAAACCAGTAACCCGAAAGAGGTAAAAATGTTTCGAAAAAAGGCATCTATAAAGGTGTCTAAAATAGCTAATACTAGTGAGCACTGTTAAATTATAATTGCTCATGTAATATTTTGCTGTGACTGGTAGACGTGACTACACTAACGTGCACAACGGAAGTGGAAAGTTTATGTATACATTTATGATATTTACACTTGTAGTTTGTAGTTTGTACAGAACCTCTATGCTTACTACGCTATTTGTAATATAAAAACTATCGGCTACTAAAATCTTAAGATAAATGTGTATTATTAGTCGTTTTATAATTTTAACAGTCTCTTCATGTATTTATTGCTCACAAAGCATGTAAAACACAGTAACACACAGCAATGTTCAATATGGTAGACGTTTAAAAAGATCATGCACTATGATACAAGAAGATATTTATGATTTATGAATGAAATATGTGGAATATGGCTACAATCTGTCTTTGAAAACTATAGTTAAAAAGAGTGTATGTAAGTCAATGTCATGTTATTTTCAATGTTGAATAAGCTTTGACTTTATTTTTGAAATACTTTTGTGTGTAAAGTGTAAATAAGTTTGATTGTCAGTTACTTACTCTAGGTGTAATATATTAAACAAAATAAATATTTGATGCTTCTCGTTAGTATCTAGTACATATTATTGTCGCCCAAGTCTCTCAAGTCTACAATTTTCAAACAGAAAACTTTGTCTTTGTGGCTTACAACTGAAAAGGGAATCTTTTGGCGTCTCTTCTCCGAAACGGAAAAAACAAAAAAGTTGATGTCGAAAGAGTCAGTTTTTTTTAATCGTAAGCAATTAGCAATCCGTGTAACATTGTAAAAGCAAATAGTAAAATCCACTTTTAACATTTCCCCCCTGTAATAAATAATATTAAATACTAATATTGATTATGATTTATTATCTCAGACTATTAAATACCTATTATGATCACTGTCTCAACATTGATTTAAAAACAGGAACTGATACCTTTTGTTCCCTGTTTTTTTTTTTAGTTGTTGAATCAATTTGAAGGACATGAAAAGTATAAGAGTGTTCATGAAAAACAACAAGTATTTTAAAGCGTAGAAATCCTCAAAACTCTAAACTCTAATTAAGATGAATCCTTTGTTTGCTTTTCGTCATTATCTACTCTTTTGTGTATATACGTTTAATAAATGTTTGGATTTAACCTTTTAACCTTTGCGTGAATGTTTACACTTTGAACATAAAATAAAAGCATATAAATATAAATACTAATGACATAGTGGCATATGAATACTAAAAAAGCCACAAGCTTTAAACATTTGTTAAAAGCGAAATTCTAAACACTGTAATCAAAGTTCTAGTTTAAAAGTAAAAGTTTCACTTAAATATGCACCATATATGCAAATGGTAAAAATTCCTAATTTTATGTTTGAGCATTATGTAAATATCTTGTGTTTTTTTCTATTTTTTCCGTCTCAAGTTGAAGCAGCCAAACCAAAACTGAGATTCTATCAATATGTACATAATACGTAACGTAAATCACAAGTAAAAAAATGGCAGGAGTGAGGTGCACAAGGCATGAGATTACTGGGATATTTATGCAGATTTTAAGTAGATTTCAATCTTTAATCAGATATTATCATATACTTTATTACGTTATATTTAACTAAGCATGTCGATTTGATGAAAAATGAAATGAAAATATTTTACATCAGCACTGACTTTCTTTTTCAATGCTCAATTCTCAGCTCCAAGACCCAAAGTTTTTTTTTTTTTTTGGGCTTCAGTGTTTTAATTTTTTTAGTGCAAACTACTTATTTGATTTTAATCTAATTAAAGAAGATTAAGATCTCAAATCTCTATTGCACTTTGCACTACAGTGTATTTCTTTTTAGAAAAAGATTTTTTTGTATTGCTTGTGCTTGATCATCTTTTTACATTCACAGTTTTTCAATTTTACACATGATAAAGTTTGGTGTTTCGCATTATTTGTTATTTGGCTGCCAACAATGAAAATTGGTGTTGAACTAGAACTACATTTATTTATTTATACTAATATTACAGTTAAATCAAGTATACGTGAATGCCAAACATTCATTTGTCAATGATAAACGATAAATTATGGTAGATCACAGAAGATGTTGAATATATCTTGAACATTTTTACAACAAAAGCAAGAATTGGGATCAAGCAAAATAACAATAAAAGAAATCCCAAACCAATCTTATAAAATGCAACTATAATAATCATAATCCAAACATTGAAGATGGTTTATTCAGATTGCAGAGGAAAAGATGACGTGAATAATAATTCTCCATTTAGTTCCACAAATATTAGTTCATCAAGAATCAAGAATCAAGATTAAACACTTTTGAAGTCTTCAACACTTTGAGATGCGAGGATCTTTGGTTGAAATTCTAGCTCTTGTTTACAATGGTACATATAAATGTTGTAGATTGTAGACATTATTAAATTCAAAATTGCATGCATCTTTTTTAATATTTTGTATGAAATTGTATCATTATCAAAAGAACTGAATGGTAAAAAGAAAATTCACAACAAAATATTATGCTACCATATTATGTGTGTCTGTATTAAACATCTATTATCAATTTAGTCTGAAATTCTGTAGACTGTATAATATAAACATGATATTTGGAGTAACCAGATACTAATACTGAAATACTTTTGATGCCTTGTGAAGCATAATATAATATAATATTCTGTCTTTTGTCTCTTTTTTTTCTAGCTGTCATCTCTTCACTCAGCTCTTGACAGACAAAATGTACAGCAAAAGAAGATGAATATATAATAATATTATGCATATGTGTATCTTGAATCCATTCTGTTTTCTGTTACACTGAGAAGACTCCATTTTTCAAATCAGACAATTGTACTTTTAAATGCGTGTGAAGTTTTTTTTTGCTTTCGCTCTTTTCTTCAATAATGTCACGGTTCTCACTAAATCTTCAATCTTCAATCCTCTTTGATGCTTTAAGGTATGTTAAAATTTTAAAAAGTACAAGTAGAAATAGGAATCATAGTATAACATATGATATTAACTAATATTAACGCAGAAACGCACTTAAGATATGCACAGTATAAAATAATACTAGTAATAATAATAATAACAATTTTAGGCAGAGTTCTATCCTCACTTTTACTTTTTCATTCTTCTCTATTTTACAATTTTTATGCCTTTACACTTAAGTTTTGACGTCATCCTGACCCACCGACATCATCTATTATAGTAGTAAAAGGATAGTAAAAGTATTTTTGGGTTCATTCAAATTCAAAAGTCAAAACTACATATGAAAATGCATTGGCGTATCAAGATTCAAGAGGCTATTATGCTACTATATATGCTTAATATTAAAATATAGTTAAAAGGTGATGATAAATGATATCTATATTGTATTGTATACATTGTACAATAATATCCATGGATTTCAAATAGTGCGAAAAGGTTTAGCATAAATAATTTTCTATTTCTATAGTTGAATGAATTTTCTCTCTTGGCGTCCACACACAAAAGATCTCTGTCTTCTGTCTTTTGTCTGAGAAAATTTGTTTTCCATGTTTTGAGATTTGAGAGTTTTAAAAGTGAAACACAATGAAGCTACAAAAAAAAATTGAGCTACTGTATAATGTTATACTATGTATTCATTTTCCATATTCCACTTAAAATTTTCTTAACAATACACTTTATGCATATAAACTAGGTATGTGTAGGAATGCATAATAATATAATCAAATCCAATTACATACTTTGAACTGTAATTTTTTTTTTTCTGCTAGCTTGTTCAAGTCAATGTAATTTGAGATGAAATTTTTGTATTTTATGAGAAGATGCAGGAGACGAGTAAAGTATGAAGAGTGAAGAGAGTATAATAATAATAATATTATATTATAAAATATAAAAACACTCTTTCGTCTTGCCTACTTTTTAGTTTTGAGTTTTGAGCTTTTGTTTTCCTTGACAATCATTCGATACATATGTATAATATGCATAATATTATACACAGTACTTACGTGTTATACTATAATTAATAATAGACGTGGCCAGTCATCACTTTTGGTATGTCGTAGTTCTATGTTGTACATATGTCATAGTCACTCTCTCTTTAGTTTTACACTAAATGTATAATTTATACAGATACACAAGATTCCATGCCATGGTGGACGCAGAACATGAATGAATAAGTGAGTGAATGAATTTGAGAATTGAGACATGCAAGACAAGAGCAATAACACGGACTGTACATAATAATTATATAAATGTGCTCAAAGCTAATACAACTACATACAGTTTCTGTCTTGTCTCCGTCTTCCATCTCTATCATTACACGTATCTAGTATCTACCATCTACTATCTTCTAAAATGCTGTGCGTATAGTATAACGAAAATTTACATGTCTCTCTTTTATTTCTTTTATTTCTTTTAAATCTCAAGTTTCATAATCCAATTCTCAATTCTCTCCATCAGTGCAGTGTCAAATACGATGTACGATACATGTGATGTATAGGAATCTAATCGCACCTGTACAACTTAATGATATAATGGACAATAATAAAGGAAATGGACACTATACGCTCTCTCACTCGTAATTTGTGTTCCTTTTTCGTTTTCGTTTCACAAAGTAGTCGTGACAAAGGAGCGAGAGAGAGATAGAGAAAAAGAGAGGCCTCAGTCTGAGCTCTGAGTCAATGACAAAAATAAAATGAGAAATTTTCAAATGATCTCTACCTTTATGTATATATTTAATACGAAACACAAACTATACAAATATCATGTTTTATTTTTACAACTATTCACTATTTGATATTTGACTGTCGTCATGCTCAATGCTCAGATGGTTTATGTGACTCAGATGATTACGCTGTACTTGATAATTGATAACTCGGAACTCTTCGAAAATCCTCCATGTTCAGTGCAGAATGCTGAACCCAGAGAACAGATACAGATTTTGTAATATATGTACAACTTTAGGGCAATGTGTTTGATTGGTAAATATTTTGCTTTTTGTTCCGAGTGAGAAACACAGACGTTATAGATTTTAGAATGTTAACTCTTTCAAATTAAATTGACATGTTTGGGTTGGGTGACCACATGTACCTTCCTACAACTTCCACAGATATTTTATGAAACCCTTAAGATGTAATATAAAGTGAGCAACAACAACAACAATAATAATAATAATAATAACAATACGAGTTTGTGATACATATTTGAAAAAAAAATCCATTGATATTATTTACATTAGATTCAAAATGTGCTCTTAGTATTTACCGACAGATTCAATACAAACTCCGAATCAAACCATGCAACTGCCATTAAAATTCCTACAGTTCAAAAAGTGATTGGCTATACATATAATATAAATATTATATCTAGATACCGAAAGATGGTGAAAATAAGGGAATTCATTTCTTGTTGTCCAAAATTATTATTATAACTGACAAGGGTCGAGTAAATAAGTATACTTGTTGAGATTCCGCTCGTTTCGTACTATAAACTATAAAATATTTTATATGTACCATGCACATTGTGCATCCATAGAATATTACAATTACAGTACATGCTACATGCCATGTGCTGTCAGATATTTTAACAAAAAAAAGTTTTAAAGCAAGCTGACACATCAAGTCTCATCAACTTTCCTGTTAAGATCAGTTTTTCCTTGGTGGATGCATAAAAGTTGTAAAAGGTTTTAATTTAAATTTCAAGTACTAATTATCATTTACCATTTACTTTCCTCCCTGATGGCAAAACCAAGAACAAATACACAAAGAAAAGAAGACAGAGAGAGAGAGAGAGAGGTTATACTTTATACTCTCATAAACAAAAATACAAATACAAATCTCTTGTGTGTTTTTAATAGCAAAGTACTAATTGTGGAAACTGAATAGGCTGTAGTCTAGTAGTCTAGTCATAATAATATGTACACATAATGATAATAATACTTGGTGTTATTAAATATGATCATCTCAAGTTTAATAGACTGTTTAAGGTCAGGAGGGGGAAGATGAAGAGACTTGTATGGTATGATCTATTTGATGTATTATAATAAAGCCTGTACAAAATCCTTTTGTTTTACTTATTACAGTTTAGAGCCCGCTGAAAAAAAAACATAGTTTAAACTTGACGTATACTTCTTTGGTTAGTTTGCTTAAAGTGAGATTGTGCTTGTCAAAGCTCATGTCGTTGATATTATGCACACTACAGATATTATTATGGTGATTGGTGATGTAACCTTTGGTAGACTTTTTATTTTTCTCGACAGTTTTTTATTCCGTTTTCCATTTTCAACTTTCAACATCGTGTCTCTTGTCTTTCATTCTCTATTCTCCATTCTCCATTCACCATAAATAGATAAAGGGAGGGAGGGAAATTGAACCAGGTTTAACTGTTTACGGTTTACGTATATAATGCACTAGTAACAAGTATTAAGTATTATGAAATACCATAATATGCCCATTGGTAAGAACTAGGTATTTCTTATTATAATGAGCAATGAACTTGAAGCTTGAAGATTAGGTGGACATTTTATATATTTTATTAAGATAAGGTATTATTATTATGATGTGCAGTAATATACATTCATGTCAGTTAAATGGTTTTAAATCTGGTTTTATTTTATTAATATGGGCAAAGGACGTGTGAGCATTGAGGATTGAGTAGATTTTTATAGATGCACTTGGAAAAGTAATAGAAAAAATGAACTTGACTGTGTGATCACTGTGATTTGCTCGTCATTCATAAAAATTTCATAATCCTCCCAGTTTTGTACACACACTACACACGATCTACACTATACATACCAAATACTAAATGGTAAATGGTAGATGGTAAACAGTAGAAACAAGTAAATAATGTACAAAGAGACATAAAATAGTAATTGTGTTTGTATTTGTATTTCTATGTGTGCTTAATGAATAACATGAACTATAGTAATATATTTTCTTGTTTTACTCAATACTCAATCTGTTTTGTTATTCTTCTGTCTTGTGTCATTGCATTTTGGTATAGCTTTGAACTTTGAATGATCACAATACACTTGTTTTGTATTATTATTATTATTAGTATAGCATTTGATGAAAAAAAATATCAACATTCATTTCAACAACAAAGTGTGTATTTTGTATTTTGTACATGATGTGTACTTTGGAAATTCTTATTCGTATTAAATGTATTCTGTATCATACTTTGAGCTTTGAGCTATAATATTATACGACGCCGAATTTAAGATAGAGTAAAAAAAAATATGTGTATTACACATTCCAAATTCCAATGCAATGTATTTGGTAGTATGGACGATCAGTCATCACATGTTTTTACATACTACATACACATATGACGTGACCAAAAGTCCAGCCTTGCTAATACCAAAAATCAAAATCCAAAACTGCCTTGACAACTTTTACTCATTCATTTTTCTTTTGATCTCATCCCTCTTGGCTCTTGTCTTCTGCTGTATAATCTGAGATCTGTGGGTAATTATAATGTGCATCATACAGCAATAAACTTGCATAACACAAACTCCTTTTTTGTCAAGTTGGTGCACATTCTATCATCTATATTCTATGCACATGTGTTTTGTTTCATTAGTCAAGGGAATTTGTTCAATTACTTTTGTGTACAGTATTATTTAAAGAGTAAAACTTAGTCATACAAACATGGCTAAACCTTTAAATGGTAGATTTAGCTTCAAGCAAAGGTGCTTCTGTATTCTATCTCCTGTATTCTCGCTATACTTTATTATACTTCCAAAACTTGTGATTATTTTTTTTATCTTTTATCATTATTCAATATTTAATAGATTTGAAATAATTTTTCAAATCAAGTAATAACATATAATATAATATGTTTATAATAGAATAATTAGAATAATAACTTAATAAGAACTTACCATCTTGAGCTATTGTTTTGAAATCCAACAAAAGAAAAATCCAAGATCCACACACACAAACACAAACAACAACGTGTTTTTGAACGGGATGATGGTTGTGTATATTTTATATGAAAATGTAGAACAATGGAAACAAAGTATCTGCACTGTACTTTTTATTATTATTTATTATTGAGCATCCTCTAAACACTAAACCGTTTAACGCTGTACACAATGAACTATTATTATTTTAAAAGGTCTGCGTAGTTAATGGGGAATAGTAAAGAGTGATGACGAACGTCAAATAACTATTATCATTAATATTTTTAGATATGGAAAATGGAAAAATGACGCGACCTTTTCAAAAGTTGCAGCCCAGTCAAAGCCAAAACCAAAGCCAAATGACACTACTTATTTTCTTATTATGTCTTGTAAGTTGTGAAACATGAGTTTTGAGCTTTGAGTTTCGAGAAAAGGGTTTTAGGTTAAAATATGTTTTGTCTTTTGTATTTTGTGGCTTCCACACTTAGAAATTTGTTGGTACATCAATTTTACATGGAATTTCTATGAAATTAATCAATTTTCTATCAACTACATATGTATGTATGTTCTCATTTTTTTTTCACGGTTCACTTTGCGCTAAATGCTCTGAACTTTGAGCTTCATTACACTTTAATATTATTTTGTTGAATATTTATTTATTATTATTATTATTATTTATAAAAAGTAACCCAAAACTTGTAACTTTTTGAATGGGAAGGGGAACAGAAAAAAAAATCCTCCAGTTTATTCAGAATGACTTGACTCTCCGTGCTGTCCTTGTCTCGTGCCCATGTTAGTTGATGTTGATAGTGTGAAACTGTTATGTATCTATTTGTACAATTTTTTATTGTATCAATACAGTTCTCGCTCTCTACTTCTCTTCTGTAGCTTTGGCCTTTGCTGTGTTATCATATCTAACTTCTAACTATTGATAGAGTAAATGAGATAAAGCTGTGGTTTGGTTGCCGTTGTCATCAGCATCACTGTACTTTGTATATCTTACATATATATTTTGTATATGTATATAGAACTCTTGTATTTATTTGTGTGAACCAAAAATCGAGATCACAAACACTCACACATGTAAGCTGTACAATGTACAAGTCCTTGCACATTCGTTTTCCCCTTGCTGTTGATAATCTGCATATCTGCATAAATATGATGATGATGATGATGGGATGGATTTTATTACAGTTATTAGTAGATAAGTTTTTAACGTTAGTTAAAATATTGTCAACAATTTATTTATAATTGTGTGTAACTGCTGTGGTTCTTGATCTGGTTCTGGGTTTGATTTTAAAATTATTTATAGCGTATAATGTATTAATTTGGTATATATTTGTATTGAGTAGGTTAGCGATTAGCGATAGGAAAGTTGGAAAGAGTTTAAACTTCACACATAATGTTTCATGTTTGCACAGAATTAAAAACCAATCCTTTATTTTGACTTTTGACTGCTTGTGCTTTTTAAATGAAGCACGAATGTACGAATACTGAATGTTCGTATTCGTATTGCACAAGTATCAAGTAGCACAACAACTTTTGTGTTTTGTATTTTGTATGCACCCCAATATTTACTTTTTACTTGTCTTCATGTATTTTTTTCACTTTTACTTAATTTCAATTTCAGTATTCTTGAATTCTTGAATTTCAACAAGGTTTCTTTTTGTGTCTCTTCTTCTTCTTCTTCTTTTCTTGTGACACATTCACAACCCTGACAGTGACAACAACTTGAAACTTGAAATGTATTATAGTGGTAAGTTTTCTTATGGTTTCTTTCTAATTTCTAACTCCTGACGCATCTCATCATCACCTCAGTTTTTAGTCTTCAAGATTAAATATTTTTATAATGACAGTTCCAGTCCAATCCAAGCCGATCCAAGGCAATCCAAGGAGAATTAGTTATTGATAAACAAATATTAGATAAAGACTTAAACTATCTCATATCTCATGTGTATTGAAAACTGAATGTGGCATGAATGAGTCAGATTCAGAGTCAGCCTTACTCGGAATTTGTTGAACTACAAACTATGTACAAACATCAGCTGAAATTTTAGATTTTATATAAACAATAAATATTTTGTTTAGTTTTTTTTTCACTACGTGTTGAATAAGGAAAAGGAAACGACGTAGTTTAAATTCAATGTGTTTATTTTTTTAATCTACATTAAACTAGAAATTAGAACCAAGAGTTCACGTTGTATAAAAAGTAAAAATTGCGCACTGTTTTTTGATTCTTGATTCTTGATATTTAATATCAAATACACTGTCACAATTTAACACAGGGTGATGATGATGCTGATGGTGGAGAGTAACCATGTCCATGTGCTGTATTCGTATTAATATTATTATAGCTAGAAATAGAAGTAGAAGTAAATGTGCACATGATACATGATGTACAATGTATAATGTATAATGTATAAAGTTTGTATTAGAATATCCACAATGCAACTCAATGCAAATGGAGAATGGTGTGTATTTCTGTTAGTTGATATTCACGATGCTCTCACTCGCACCCATGATTCACCACTGAATGTGTCATCCAATATAAAACTACGAGTAGGACTAGTACAAGCACAACTACAGCATGCAACAGCAAGTTTCCGGCTACAGGCTCACGAAACACATGAAACCAGGAGAATTTTTCAAGCAAAGAGAAGACGACAACAACAGAAACAACAAGGGCGACGCCACCCAATTCTTTCTATAGTCATAGTCATAACTGATGCTTGATGGCTGATGGTAAAACCAAAAACCTATGTATACACAAAATACCAACCAACCAACCAACCAACAAACTTTTCGCCGTCGATTAAACCTTTTTTTTTGCTCCTTTTTCCTATTCCATATTCAGTTCTACTCCATCTTATGCACTTTTGTACGACGTACAATATACAGTGTAACAATTGACGATAATAATGTAAAAATATACACACAATCCACAATATACAATGTTAGATAATTTACACTGTTATATATTATTTCCTCTGCACTCTTTATAATGTATATGTGTATTTTATGTGCCTGAGTTTTCTTATTGTTGTTAGTTGTTACTTGTTATATTGTACACTAAAAACTAAATGGTTTGTTTCCAACTTCCAACTGCTCTTGGAAACTTTAAAAGTTGAAACTTGGCGTTGGCTTTGGCATTGCCATTTGCCGTTGCATTTTGAATTGTGTCTTGTGTCTATTGCAAAAATAAAATACCTGTGACTTTTGAGTTGTGAATTGCACACAGCGTATATCTATGTATTAAAGTATATTACATGTAGTTTTCTTCTTTTTGATATCACACATCTGTATGTATTGAGGTTTGACTCATTCACTCACTCACTATCGTTGTGTACAACTACAGTATGTAATATGCACTACATAAATGCTAAAGAGTATAATATACACACTCTTGTAATTCCATCCACTCCCTCACAAAGAAAAGTTTGCACAGCATTAACATGAACTACATGTACACTGTATATACTGTATACCGTTTGCATTTTTTACTGCGTGCATGCCAAAGTGTGGTGTGTAATAAGTCTACAGTCTACATTACACTATATGCATAATGCATATTATATTGTGTAGCTTATTGTACAAAGACTGAAGACTGTCCATAGGCCATAAAAATGTGTATGTTTGAAGTTCGAAGCATGTACAGTTTTTTTTTCGTACTTTTATAAGACACATTAAAAATATATTATACATGTCTATAATATGTAAGGCGCACGTAGGAACATTTAGGCATGTACTGTGTATGTTGTAGGTTCTAAGTATTTTCTATAACTCTGTAGGATAAAGTGCTGAGTTTCATATGCATACAAAACATAATACATACTGACTACTGACTGTGGTATTATTTCAGTTTGTTTTCATGTTGCTCTTGTAATCTTCACTTTACCTTGCCCATGAACAAGCAAAAAGCTCAAACTCAAGCTCAAGTAAAATTGTATCGTAGTTAAGTAGCAAAACCAAACTAAACCATAGTGAACAGGGAATCGTGTATTGTACAGCAGGTAGCATGTATAATAATGACAACAATATTTTGTACGCATTTCCATGTACATTGGGATTTATTGTACTAAACATGCAATGTGTAATATATATTATGTATACTGTGTACTGTGTACTGTGAGTATTGAGTATATTTGTGGATCTGTATGATATACATATATTATGATATGGTACATTTTCTTGAGTCTTGAGTCTTGAGTTTTCTGTTCTCTCCTGCTAATGTCTATTCCCATGTCTATCCATGTGAAATGTGTAGCAAATAGAATAGAATAAAGCTAGAGTTATACACTAGATACATTGTATTGAGTATAGTGGTGTGTAAAGCGTACCGTAATTCCTCAGCATGTATGGAGTATGGAGGCATGACAGGAAGACAGAAAAGGAAGGTGTCCATTATTTTAGAATTGTTTTGTATATATATCTGTATATTATGTTGGGGTAAATTGTAAATTGTATGTGGACAGGTGCTGTTTCTGTTTAGTCAACTATAGCTCTACATTCTACATTCTATAATATTCTATATTCGACATCCTACATTATAAATTATACAGTACAATGATTTTTACTTTGTGCACTGAGGGTTAACGGCACTTTAACTCTAAACTCCAAGCTCCAAACTTCAAGTGCGAGTTTAACAATAACACAGAAAAAAATGTGTAAGTATTTATGTAGAATTTAGAATGTAAAATGTTTAGAATGTACTTGTTGTATGTAGACTGTAGACTGTAGACATTTTTCTCCTAATATTTAACAGCTTAATCTCCCATCGTTAACTTATTGTGTGTGTCATTTGTATGCACAGTCAATATTTGCCCGTTTTTTGACACATGAGACATACTCACATATTATATTATGCAGTATAGAGTGTAGACTTGGATAGACCTGTACGCAAAACAGTCATAAAATACTTCCGTATACACATACTCTGACTAAACAAGAACTAATAGTCAATAGTAAATTGTAGGATGAGTTGAGAATTGAGCAAAAGATATTGATTTATAAGGTGGATATGCCGGAATATCTGGAAATTGGGATTGGAATTTAGACTCAAATGTTCGACAGGGGGATCCTCAATAATTCTCGATTGAAACTCGATCAAAGTTTGTGCGTGTCTGAAATATAAAGCAGAAAAAGGTGATTTAAAATGAATGTGCGCTGTGTACTGTGTAGTGGTTAAGCGGCGAATGAAAAATTTATAAAAGTCCAGTTTCAACTTTCAATGTCAATAGGATAATATCATACTAGTCAAAATTTTTTAGATTTATGTGTAATATGAAAACTAGATGGTTTCTTGTTTCTTGCTGTATCACATATCATATCATGTATCATAATACTTATTATTGATTATAGTGTGCGGATTGACGAAATCAAATTAATGCACGCATATTATTTACCATAATATGAAAACAGCAAAGAAGGCTTAACGAGTTCTCCTGACACTTCATAAATATATGAACCGTTGGATAATGGATATCGTTAACTGATCGTAATAATAATAATGTTCTCCATTTCTTGTGTCTACAGACTAAAGCTCAATGTTCGATGAACAATGCAAACTAGAAATTAGAAATTACAAATTGGAATTACCTTGTAAAAATACTAAAGTTCAAACAAGTGTTTACATTACATTTTTTATTTTTTTAAATTTATCGAGAATCGAAATGAATCAAGTATTCAGTATTGAGTATTCCGCGAGATGAAGTTCCATATGACAACTATCGTAAATTACCTTAAATTTTTGCAACTGGTATAGTGGTCTTTAAACTTTAAAGTAGTCTGGCAGATGTTTTATTGAGTATGAAGTCGTAAGTCGTAACAACAAAGAAGACAGAAGACTCTCCATCATCACAGATGAAAATTGAGAATAATTGTAAACTCTTCAAGTGAAGCGAGGAAAGACGTGATACGTGATGTATATATCTAAAAGTCATCGAAGAAAAATGAAGCATTTGTATTATTTATAAAGCAAATTTCAGTCTATACTTGAGAATCTGTTACTTTTGTTACTTTTAGTGATCTATTTCATATTTACACACCTGTTGAGTATTGTGTATCATGTATAAATTTAAATCTCATGTACTTGAGACTTGAGACTAATAGAAAATAAATGTAGAATGTAGGAATTGATGTGTATATTTATGGGCTTGAAAATTGAAAATACTTTCTACTATGGATTATGGTATATGCTATAAGAGTACATGAGAATATAATTTACTAAAGTTCAAGTTTAAAGTCATTTTATGATGTGCCATATTGATGTACCTTGTGAAAAGACGAGGTGTTACTGTTTTCTGATATTTCTGTATTCATTATTCATGTAAAGTGTTAACGCTTGTTTCTACAGGTATATTTGATGTACTTTAACCTTAAAGAGGGTTTAGTGTTCAAGTGTATGTAGTATGTAGGCGGTTTCTAAATCTTTGAAATAGATCATAATAAACAATAAACAATTCATTCAGAATCTATATATTCTATGTATTATTTTGTTTCCCAATGCTCTTACAACTATATTTACTTGTTTGTTTATTTTATTTTATTCATCCAGCAATGTTATTTTTGTGTTCCTTGTTCTGTTCAAAGTGTTCAAACAAAAGAGACTAGTTTGTATCGAAATATTGTATTATTTATATATGTTCTAATTTCCGATTATGAATTACGAGTACAGATGAAACATGGAGGACTTTTAAAAAACCGTCTATTTTAGTAACTAGTAGATTCATCATCTTTGATTTCAATTAAAAAAGGGTAAACTTAGAAACTGGTTTGTTTATTGTTTATATTGTCCGTCTAAAATCTAGAACCTAGAATTACAAAAAAAATTCTAGTTTATTTCATATAGACTTTCTAGTTTAGTGATTGTACATAATTCTTGTTGTATCATACATGTATATATTTATTATTTTTTACATATTTTATAAACATTGAACATGAGGGTTTATCACAATTTCAAAATCCAGCATTGTATACAATATACAGTAAATAGATGGTCAATTTTGGTTGAGGTAATTTTTATTTTTACTCGTCGTTTCAAGTCAAATGAGCTGCATATATGAGCAAGTACACATTGTTATCATGAATCATCTTAGTAGATCATAAGAGCCGTTTAGTTGTTCTTTTTTGCTACTACATCATGTCATCCGTACAGTATGTATCTACAATATAATGAAATTATATATTGTTCCTCTTGTCAACATATAAATATTTTGAATACGAACTTGTATCATCATAATATAAAACATACATACATAAAGTTGAACAGTGAACACGTAGTGACGTCGTGATCTGCCACTTTCCTCTTGTCTGTAATCTATAATAAGCATTTGCTGATTTTAAGCTACATATATTATGTGATGAACGATATCGATGACACGCTCCATATTTCGGTTTTTTTTTCTTCAAAGTTCAAAGTATGTTAACATTTAATTTTACCTGGTATGATTTTGTGTATGGAGTGTATGGAGTGTGAGCGTCCTCGATGCCATGTTCTTGGACGTAAGTTTTCATGTTGTAAAATAATATTGTGTGTACGTAAATTTGGCAATACATAATTTACTTTAGATGCTACAAATAGAAATGCTGAATGTTTGTCATAGGAAAGCCTACATATTAAACAGTGTTTAGTGTTTACCGACTACCGACAAAACATGATATGATTTTGTTTTCATCTTCTTCTTTTTTGGTTGCTGTCTCTTTCCACTTTCTATGTAAGATTAAGAGTAAAGCTACATATGGATGATACCTGATACAGTACAATAGAATAATATAGAATTTTTTAAAACATAAGAAAAGAAAACAAAAATTTATTTTAACCGAAAATCTTTATCCAACATCATTTGTTCATTTGCTCATCTTATGTATTGTGTGTATTGTGTACACACAAGCTTTTATTAGATAGAAAAAGGAAAAGGTGTGTATTGTGTATAGTGACTATAAATTGTAGAAACACAGATTCTGTAAATAAACAAGTATAAATGTTGATCTTGCTCCAGCGCTCTGAACTTTTGAAAGCTATAATGAAGCTAAAAGGAAATGTCTTTTGTCAATGTTAATAATAATAATCATAATAACAACAAGAATAATAATAAAAACATGAAAGCAAACAGGTTTGATCAGATTCAAAAGTATTTTTCGTCAGTCCAGGGCAAATACCAAAATCAAAATATTTAATTTGGGTGAAAGTAAATACCATGATCAATGATCAAGCTGTGATATGTGTATATTTTTATTTACTTACTTAATTGACAGAAAAATAATTTAAAATTATGAAAGGGATGTGAAATTGGCCCTGACCTCTGACTTTTGATTGGATAATATCATTTTACAAAGTATTAATGAACAGACAAACAAAATTTTCTAATATAACATAAAATATGGTGTGTTACGTTATAAATAACGCTATTTATGATTTCGGATTCGATAGGAAAATATTAAAAATGTCCATGTGAAAACCGGGGTCGTATTATCAAAAGAAATGTGAAAGAAATTTTATGAATGTTTCTTCTGTTTCTCTGTTCAAAATTTTGTGCATCCAAAATGTATAAAAATATTTTGTTTAATGATATGAAAAATTTATGTACTCGAAACTCTATACGAATTTTTTAATGAGTAAAGTGTATTTTAATATTCTCGTTAAATAACTATCAAAATTCAAAACTAACTAAAAAGAAATGAAAAATAATAATAATTAGACCCATTTTAAAAATAGAAATGGTGTGAGTGTAAAGGGCAAATATTAAGTATTTAGCATGAGAGGTAGAAAAAGAATGCATTCTAAATTCTAATCCTGTGGTCATTAGCGACACTTGGATATGAAATTAAACTGTTGAATAGTATTTCCTTTGATATGCTAAAAATGTTTATGTATTAGCTACAAAATTTCCAGTGTTTGAAATATCAAATAACCCCTATATTTTCTATGAATTTTACAATTATTATACATAGATAATAGAAATATATATATTATGGTCATGAAAAATAATAATAGCAATATCAATAATCTTATTGATTGGGTAATCTAATGAATTGTTTCTATGTGTAATATTTGGCTCATTCATGGTTCTTTTTTTTTAATATGGTAGTCAATGCTGGATAATAATAATTGTTACACCTTTAGTACAAAAATAGATAACATAGCATATTTTGATGTATGTATTCACAACATTTTTTTTTCAACGTAGACATTATGTATAATCTGTATGTAGTATGTATATGTTTTGATGATATCCACAGGATATCAGAACAATATTTTTGACAAAAAAAAGAGTAATATATTAAGTAGTGTCATTGAATCATGATGGATAGATAGCTCAAAATTTCAGAGTTTGGAGGAGTACAACATATATTTTGTATTATATTTGAACATTAAATCAATCCAGGTAAATAAATAATTAGAGGAATTTAAAATAGACAGGAGAGTACAAGGAATGTTCATTATTTTAATTAACAAATCAAAAAAAAATCTATATACACAACCAACCACCCATACATATACTTTGTCCGTGTAAACGTTAAAAGATAAAAGCTACAATGAAATTTAACTAACAATAATAAAAAAAATTGTGTGTGATTGAACTTTTTCGGTTTCGGCTTCAGTTTGACATGTTGACATTGACAGTAGCAGAGTTTCAGTTTTGAATGTTGTAATCGTACGTTGTACATTGTATATGTAATATACAAGTAATAAATATGCATAGTTTGTATACCAGATACGACGTATATATCTTATGTACATACTACATACCGAGTATTTTTTACATTCTACATCCATATCTCTAATTGAATGCTCGCTGCACAAAGGGTTCAGTCTTTTTTTTGCAAAATACAAAATGAATAAATAATAAATAAAGATAGACAATAATAATAATTGATAATATTTCATAGTTCATACCGTTCCATTGCGCACTCTTCAATATATATATTCTCAGAGTACTACTCTGTCGGATTCTGATATGATTCGTGAGTAATTAATATTCAAATTTTGTTGTCGAGTATCTAATGTCTACTATCTATTATAGCAGTAAACATTAACAGTTTTGAGTTTTGGAAGTAAAAAAATGAAGAAATCATCCTTACTATAATTAACATTGATAACAAGGAATATATAATGTGTAATATAACATACACTACTAGTACATTACTTATTTAGATATAATAGTAGTTATTTATAGTCGTACTTTACTCTATAGTACATTCATAAAAGTTGATGAGTAAATGTGAGTGTAATCAATTCATCATGTATAAAGTATTATATTCCTCGACTCGGCTTGTATCTTGTATCTATAGTTCTTGTGTAACTCATGTTGGAACATGGAACATGGAACATGTTATCAGTAATTCGGCAATCGGCAGCTTATGAATGAAAAAGAGAGAACAGAGTCGCACAAGGAGGAGGAACGGCAAAAACGACGTGAAAGAAAATATGATAGAAAAATACAATTACGAATTACGAGTATACGAGATAAAAATCTACAACATCTAAATCGGTTCGTTTCCGATTAATAAATCAAAATTATCAATAATCAAAACTACTAAACAAAAATGCTATAAACTACAAAAAAAAAAAACAAAAAAAAAACAAAAACAAAAACAACAATAAATTTAACGTTCCAAATTTCAATGTATTTACAATATTTTTTATACATGTATCGATGTTTCGATATTTGATATTCGTGTACTATACGTTCAAATTTATGTATGTTATGGCATCAGGAATCTTTTAAATATAATTAGTCTTTTTTCACTCTTTTCGACGGGAGAATGTAGCTGTCCTCATTGGAAAACATTTCCAATTCTGGGTTCGGCAGTTTAGTGTTCTTAGTATTTGGGTTCGGAAGAATTTTCTCCTTGTTGGACTGATCAACAGTCTCATCGGGGATTTCATTGAAATCCTCCGAGTTGGATTCAAATTGGAATCCGGATTCGGATCTGGATCCAGTTGGATCAATGGATCCATAATTAGAATTTGTAGGAGCTCCACCTCCACGTAGTTTAAGTTTACTTTTTACTCTCTCATCCAGAGTGAAGATATGATCATCCCATTCATCTATTTTACCAGTGTTTGTGTGTTGGATTCTTGGCATTTCGTCATAAAGACGATGATGTTTATTGTTATTATTATTATTATTATTGGTATTTTCATACTGTTTTCTTTGTGAGGGGAACATGGGATTTCCATTCAAGTTGAAGTTGTCACTACTCTCAATCAAATCCTCATTCATGTTTTCCTCTTGTTTAACTTTCCTTCTTCTGGGAGGGTCAACACGAACTAATCCGTATCTTCTTAACGATGGATCCTCTTCCTCACTTGGTGACAAATCTTGTTGACTTTGATGATGATGATTACTTTTGAACAATTTCTTATCCAAATTTTCTAAACTGGTTGATGAAGATGATGATGTTACTGATCCGGATCCGGGTCCAGATGAGAGATTATCGTGTTGAACTATGATTTCTACTTTCCTCGAATCCATTGGATGTCTCCCTATCCCTTCATTTAGGAAACTTTGTAATTTTCTCCGTTTGGGATGAACATTCTTTTTAAACTCACGAAGGAGGGGAAGTAGTTTATTTGCTAGGGCTATCAGTGCTTCATTCCGATTGTCTGAATTTGCTGGAATATTGGTTTTCAAAGTGTAGGATGAAGAGCATCCAAAGGAACACAAAGAGTGTTCATCATCTTGCACATCAAATTCTTTACATTTTGAGCAAGGGGATTGAAACGTGGGCTTGGCGTTGGAGAGGGAAGAAAATTCCAAAACGATTGCTGGTCCCAGGACACACACCGACCACAAAGTAAAGAGCATCTTGAATCTTGAATCTTAGATTGACTGAAAGAAACAAAAATAAAATAAAATAAAATAAAAAAAAGTTATTAATATTTTTAATTTTATGCTTTTCTTTTGAAAATGAATACACTTTATCATTTTTATGACAAGATGCAGGATGGAAGCTGAAAGATGAAATATGTAAAAATACCTTTTATTATCTTTTATCACAATTTTAGAATGATTGACGTAGCACAAAATTATTGTACAAGATTGATCTTTTTTCGTTCTATGAGAGAGATTTTTTAAGTAAGCAGAACAAAATTTTCGGGAATTGAAAAACTGGAAACGAATGAACAAATAGACGTACGAGCTGTTAATAATGGTCTGTTTAAAAATATTGATATTGATATCGATTTCGGATAATTTGATATGTTAACACTTGAGTGGCTAAAACTTTACTAGAGAGAAAGAGAAACTTTATATTATGCTTCACTAGAATTTAGCGTTTAGAGTCTAGATTTTACAGGCTAGAGTATTTTATATTCGTCTCAATTCTGAACACTGGAAGTCAAGTCAAGTTGACGAATGATAGAAATTTTTGGTTGGTAGTTGCTTTTATAAGTTTGAGCTGTTTGAGGAGAGATACTATCTATGATCTATGAATGTGTGTATAATGTATATATTGTATATATATGTATGAGGAAAGAAGCGGACACTTTGGAGTTTGGAGAGAGAGGGAAAGAGAGAGAGTATTTTATGGAATGAAGCATGGGCTACTCATTTGACCTTATTTATTTAAAGGGACTTTTGTTTTGTAGATATTTGTACTAATGTCTAATGTCAGTAAATATTACTACGATTATTTATTTATATATTATATATAAGTGGAGGAGATGCGTGGGTAGTTCTATTGAATTTTGAATTGGGAGCTATTTGACAGAGAGAGAGAGAGAGAGACTGGAATTAATGGTACTAAATACTAAAATATTTATTACTATTTTACACACATAATTCTATAACTATAACCATTTTCTTGAATGGTGAAGGGTGAATAGTACGTAAGACAGGAGTAAATAAGTGAATAAATATAAATAAATGCATATGTATGTATCATTCTCCTTTCATTCATCTATTTACTATCAAATTTTTTGTGTACTTTTTTTGCCAATTCACAATTGTAGATCAAGATTATGATGATGACGTGATGTCTATAAAAGTACTTACGTTAGCTTACTAATTTTTGTCAACAGACTACAAATTACAAATTACAAAACCAAGACGTAAAGAGGGATGACTCATTTTAAATTGTAAACCTTTTCAACTATGATCAAATCTGAAAACTGCGAGTGTCAAACAGCAAACAGAGGAAAATAAGAAACAAACCTCTTTTGTATAAATCCTATGTCGTCCATTCATAAACTCATAATATGTGAACTTCAAACTTGAAAACTTTAGAATTGTCAAAGCTCAAAGTATAAAAGCTCAAGCTCAACTTATAATATCAGCTTTTTTGTGTACAGGATTTATTATTCTTTATGTATTTTAAATAACCCTCAAACCTATAAAAATCCTTTTTTGTCTGTTCTATTCTCAAAGCTTTTAATTTAGCCTATGTATGTATTTACGAGTAAAAATACATGGATTTTGAATTTTGACCCAACTTAAAACTCAAAGTACGACAGTACTAAAAAGCTATACATATATGTACAAGGTAAAAATACACAGAATTTAATGCTCTTGATATAGCTTATATCCCAAATCCCAAATAATGCTAAATGCATATTTCATGGAATATTCCTAAAAGCTCTAAAAATGGACATGAAAATACTTAATTATTGTTGAATTGACATTGTGTTCAAATTGTTGCATTTATGGGAAACAGCAAACAGCTATTTGAGACTTGAGACAAGTTGATATTTAATTGAATCCATGTACAAATATTTACGGTGTAAAACCTAATAATAAGACTACATCTGGAACCTATGAAAATCTAGTTGTAAAGTAATTCCTTTTCCTCTCCATATTATAAATTCTTCTTCATTCGGACTCGTTCTCCATAATTATAACTAACAGTATACGAGCTAGTATGCACCGTGATGATCACAC
>JAQGBI010000111.1:0-31370 GCA_034698325.1 Sminthurinus elegans | reverse complement strand
TCATCCGAGGAAAGTTTGTTTATTTGTTGATTTTTTGTTGATTTGTTACGCGTATCCAATAGAAATTACGTACACACGACTTTTTTCGGGTGGGGGAATTGAAATTAAAAATAGTAGACGTCATAGTTCAGGATTTTCAATACCTTTAGCATATGCACCGATTTTTTTCCTATAAGTTTGATGCATGGATCATTAAGATCCGTTCAGCTGTTCAGGCTGCAAAGAGTCCCGCAGATTTTCCCACTATGAATACATATGGGTCAAAGTTCTTGGGCCCCTTAATACTGATTTGGTTTTTTTATACTAAAATATGAATAAATATATACTTACTGGTTGTATATACGTCTGAATTAATTGAGCATTAGAATCTCGAGCCATATCTTTTCTAAGAGCCGTGATTCGACGAATCCAATCAGTATGAACACGTTGATATGCTGCAATCCATTGTTCTTGTCTGGAAGATCCGATTCTTTGTAACTCTTGAAATAAACTTAAGATTTCCTCGGGTAAAGTTACACTATCGTCTATATCATCATTCTTTAAAACGGCGAAAGCTTCAATATCTGGAAAATCCATATCAAACTTGAAAGTAATTTGATTAGAGGAGTCCGATGCATGAAATCTTTCATCCACATCCGTAAAAGCATAACAATTTGATTCAAAAACTCCTTTCCGCCCCAAAATCCGCTGTTTTATATTATTGATACCATTTGAAGACTCAGTTGCTGCAAGACTAAAAGCTACTTGGTGTGGAAATCTTTTAAAGAGTTGAGAATGTAGTTGCTTCTGAAAATGGAAATTTTAAAAAATAAAAAACAAAAAAATAAAACCCTCAAAACATTAGTATAATAAAATCTCATTCTGGTCATCTGATTACAAATGATGAACTAATACTACTAATAATAATAATAATAATAATATAGTATGTACATATAGGCTTAAGTGAATAATAAAATTTAAAACTTACAAAAGGAACTAAATCTGGTAATATTTTCAGCCATTCATCTCTTAAAAAGACTTCTTGAAGATCAATTTTATATCCTTTTTTGAATAGTTGTAGTATTCTGATCATGGCTATAATTATTTTTGGATTTTTTTCCGTATTTAATGTAGTAGATGGAAGAAATTTGTGAGTAGAAGGATTTTGTATTTTAGAACCATAATAACTTAAATATTTTGTAAAACATTCCAATATTGATGGATTCAAGTCTCCAGTATTTTCATGATTCCATTTCGTTTCTTTGGTATTACTATTATTTTGAGTTTTATACAGAAAATTTCCATAAGCAAACCAAACATCCTCATTTTGTGTCGCTTGCAGTGAAAGAGCTTTTTCATAGACTTGTTGTAAAGCACCAAAATAATCATCATTCCCAAACAAACAAAGGGATGATGATGCATTAGTACTGAGAGCAATGTCATGAAAACTATCAATTTCTAATTTTTGAGCAAAATGGAGAACAAAATCTAATTTGGCAACATCTGATTCCTCTGTTCTTATCGTATATAAATCATCAAAGGTACTTGTATAAAGACTTGCAGAATTTTTCACATCCCCTTCTAAAAATAATAAATCAGCAGCAAGCCTCACCATTTCTACAGGTATATATTTGAAATCAGATAAATTTTCAGGAGGAGGAATTGTAATATTTCTTGATAATAACCACTTTTTGACATAATGTAAATTTCCAAGTTGTAAAAATCTATTCACTTTTAAAAGTTCAACTTTTTCAACAATTTCTTCTGGAATACTATTTTTTCTGATTCTAATCCAGTCTGATAATTTTAATATGGATTTCAAACTTAATTCTTTATCTTGATTATCTAGTACTATAAATGATGTCTTGTTTTCTCCAAAGGAATTAGCAATAAGATTATCACAATTCATAGGAAGTTCACTTGAAACTTTCGACATTATAACAGGTACACTAGACAAGGATTCTTGTTGTTGTTGTAATTTTAAATCTTTGACGTTCAATGAAGAGCCATCATTTCCACCAGTCCATTCACTCAAGGCCATACTTGCTGTATTATTTAAAATTTCAGAAATTCTACTGGTAATAACATCTTTGAATACATTCCCTTGATTTTCACCAGTCTCAGTTCGAATCCTTCCGATGTTATCAAATAATTTTAAAGCTTCTTCAAAATTTCCCAAAAGGAAATAATGAAGGGCAAGTTCATTCATAGACTTTAATGTATCAGCATCTACAAAACATGTGAAATAATCATTTCATTTAATTTAGACTGTTTTTTTTTAAACCAGAACAATGATTTTATTATCCTATGATATGAGTATTTAGGATTTTAGGCTAAAAAAATTAGCTCAAATGTAAGGTATACAGTTCTTTTTTACATACTTACGTTATATTATATGTTATACATGTAATATATATAATATATATACATAATAATATAGATAGTATAATACCTTTTACTCCAAATAATGCCCTTTTAACTTTAACATCTTCATTAGAAAGGCTCGAAAACAAAAATGCTAATTCGTAATTCTTTGCTTGTAATGCAACTTCAATTACATCCGTTTTCAGTCTTTTCATCCATTCTATGCACGGATGTTTATTAGTTTGATAAAATGAATGCAGGGTCTGTACATATAATGATAAAAACAAACGTAAACACATTATATCAACACATATTTTATTAATATATGCATGTATATTATACACACACATACATATACATAAATCACTGATAAAATTACGTCAATGATTTAAAAAAAAGACAAACCTCTGAAACATCTGGTTGGTTGAGCAAACTTTCATGAATAAGTAAATTTAAAAACTTGTCCAGTTCATATACAAAATCAAGCTTCCACAGAGGAATCTCATGGCCAAGTTTTGAATTTTTATACTTTTTGAACATTAGCTGAAGATGACCAAAAAACTCTGTAGGCTTTCCTACAGATGTTTTCAACTTTGAGCGGATTAAAATTGCAACAGCATCTTTGACATCCTTAGTATTATAAGTAACATTTTTGTAGTCATTTGATTGGCGACATTGAGGCTCAAATGAAATTAAGGCAAGTACAAACGTGTTAAAGTCATGATTACTCATCAGAATTGTAGAACTATCAAATTTTGAGCACAATAATGGAGTTTTATATTTTGTTGATAACAACTGTATTGAACTATATGATTGATTTGTTGGTAAAGTAAATACATTTTCCAAGACTGGTTCTTCAATGATTATTTCCTTGAAACTGTCTACAATTTTTAAGAATTTTTTCTTCATTTCTATATCCAACTCGCTTGACTTGATAAGAATATTTAAACATGTATCTCTTGCTAATGAATAGAGTATCTAAAATAGACAAATAAAAAAAAACAACAAAACATTAGTCATTATGCAATAATATCAAATATTGAAAAACAAAACTTTCACAGCACAGTAGTATTGTAAAATTGTAAACGAATTGTAATGTATTAAAAAATTTCATGATTAATTATATTTATTTCTGATACAATTTGTAATTTACCGTATTTTCATAGTGAGGTTCCGTAATAATCAAATAAAGAATGTTGGAAAATATTCCACACAATTTTGGTTTACATTGAGCAATATCAAATAGTTTGATATAAAAATCATTATAAAATTCGACGAGTAGTGTAAAAAAAGGTGCAGAAGATTTAATAAATCCAAAAATCCATTCTAGAATCCAAATATTTGTAGAAAAGTCATCTTTTTCAATCAATTCAATCCAAAATGACATCAAATGTGGAATGAACCTATTTTTTGGAATTGAAAAATAAATGTAAAGTTTATATTCAATATATTAAGTATAAATGGACACAATAATGAGTAAAAAATGTATATAGTATTAATCCGAGACTTTCTTAATGTTTGCTATCATAAATACTTTTCTGAATTTCGCCATATATATTACTCTTTTAGACACCAGAAAAAAATACAATACGTATATATGTAATACAATGTTTACTATTATATAATATATTATAATATTTACCTGGACCCTGGAGAATCAGCAGAGAAAGTTTTAGAGGCAACACTAGAAACAAAATGTGAATGAGCAAAGCAATGTGACTTGAGCACATGAAGTATTGAAAGTTGTATTTTGCTATCATCGACATTGTTGTATAATTCCATCATCAAGTCAAATATGGAAGGATTCAAAGCCCATCTTGTAAGGATGGAATTCACTCTATTATTTGCAATATCCATTAAACAAGTAATAACAAACATGATGGTTTCTTTCTTTGGATTTATAAAAGGTGAAGTTGACGAAAGTTGGCACTTTTGGACAAGCCAAAGATATACTTTTTGAAGTACTACAACATTTCTAGTTCGAAGAAGAGAATGAACACATTGAATTTTGAACTCAAATTCAAGAAATTGAATTTTATCAATCAAATTCATTATCAAGTCAAACATTTCTATCACGTTGTCATCCATATTGGGTTGAGATGCTACAGTTTCAATCCATGGTGGAAGTGCAGTACATAAATCAATAAGCAAAAGGGATGAACATTGACGTTTTTCTAAATCTTTTAAACACTGCAGTAAAATTTCCTATGAATAAAATAGACGTAACAATAATAATTATTTTTTGCTGAAGGAAAATGTTAGTAAAAATGACTTTTTACAATACAGTAAAAAAATAAATCCAATATAAAAGTATTAACATAATTTTCATGTTTTAGTATACCTTGATAAAAGTACGCAAGGACTTTCCATCACATATGTTTGAGTGTGATATAAATTCAACAGCATAGTTAATAATTGTGTATTTAATATTATTCAATAATCGATTTTGTGAACCAGTAATTTTGATTGACAGAGCTGTCACAACACTTTCCATGAACCTTTCAATGGTCGTTTCTTGGAAAGTTGAATCAAATACACAAACAGGCGGTGTCATCGTTGCAAAAGCCCTAAAAAAACATAATCAAAGAAATATAATAAGTATATATTTACAGATATTGTTACATAAATAAATGGAAAAATATTTTTGATGAGCTATACATAATCTAATTTTAATAAAACATTATAATATATTTTATTAAAATAACTGAAATATGAAATACTTTGTAAGAACAATATAGTTGTAAATATATTTGTAAAAAAGTTGTAAATACTTTTTTTTTGTACGTTAATGTCGTGCATAAAAAATTAAAACTACTTACTTTGCAAGAAGAGAAACACGGGTAAATTTTGCAACATTATTTGTACTTTGATATAAACCTATGGCATCTTCCATATCATCCAAAATTTGTGTCAATAGATTAGAAATAAAAGGAACTTCATTAACAAATAAAGGTTCAAGACGATGTAGAATATCAGCACAAAATAAACATGTATTCTCTTGTTGTTCCTCATCAACCATCCATCCAATCACAACATCCACAAAATCCTATAGTTAAGTAACCAAAGAATCCAAACATATTTTATGGTATGTGTATAAGATTATGTAAATATTATAAAAGTGTATGGTTCATTTAACAATATGGTTATAACAACACAATGTGAAAAATGGAATATGTCTATTTGTTTAACTTTTTTTGTATATAAAATGCATACTTGAAAAAGTGAAGACTTGAAGCCAGAATCACAAACAATTGCAGTTACAAATATTAAACACAACACTTTAAAGGCTTCATGTGTTTCAACATGTTCACGTACTACAATTTCATGAACAGCAGCAGTTAGTGCAGATATACACTTCCGGTTCAATATTGGAATCATCTATTTACAAAAAAATCGAAATTGTATAAATAAAAGTATAATTCAATTGTATGGAGATTTTTCTATAAAAAGTATTTTAAATTTTCTTTCCTTTTTTTTTGATAGATGTGATCATACTATGTATAGTAATATGTTTTATGTTTACATTGAAATAATGATTAGAGGGTAATTTAATGTATTTATTAGTATTTAGCATACTTGAAGTGTAATATCTCTAACAGTTGCAATGAGATCTTGACTATTTCGATTTCCAGAACCTTTTTTTTCTAAAAGCTCCAACAGCCACTGGAATAACCTATGACTATTACTTTGTGATTCCATAGAATTTGATACTTTAGCCATCATTTGGGAAAAACTCTCGATCGCGGGTTGCATCCATCGAACAGCTATTTAAGATAGAAACAAATGTATATATATATTAGTTATTATATATAATGCTCATTATCAATCTGTTAATTTACAAGGGATGTACAACCATTTATATATACACATATATGTAACATTACATTATTCTATATTAGATACAACATATCAAACAAGTAAAAAAAAACTTACTAGGCAGGTATTTGAGTGTTGCTTCCCATGGTTTTGTAAGGCAATTAAAAGAACGTATCACGTATTTACGGTTCTCTGAAACTTCAAGTAATTCTTCAATTTGACTACATGTTTTCGAGAAATGATCTTGTGTTTCAATTCGTGGAAGTTGCCTTACAAGACGTGATATCCTACATTCATTATTATTAGATGTACTCATTTTCGGATCTTTTGAGCAGCGAATATTTTTTACATCAACCTTCTACTTATGATAATAATCGTGTAGTGAAATGGATCATAATATGATTATGATCATTATTTCGTACTTCCATTGATGTTAAGTATACAAATACAAACACATGTTATGCATATTATATCCTATTATTTTATTTTTATTTTAATGCCGACCAGATAAAATATCTTGAAAATGTGCTACAAATTTCTTATATATTATATACATAATATTATATGTATTTTATATCTCCATTTTCTCTCTGAAATATTATGGTACACTAGAAAACACACTCTATAACAATGTTATTAAAAGACTATAAACTTAGTAATATAATTGTAAATGTATTAGAAAAATTGGTTAATGTACAGTTAAACTAAGTATAATGGACATCAAAAACATCTGATATCTGATGTGTTTTTCTCGATATATTCAAAATACAAAAACCGCCTTCTCAAACATTTTTCAAGGGTCGTAAAAAAATATTTCTTTTTTTAATCAAAAATTAGTAAAATATAAGTACTACAATATTATAAATCTTTTGCATTTTACAAGCCATATAAAAACGTTATAAAAAAAATTACGAAAATCTTGATAAATATGTATGATATGCGGTGCATGTATATTATATTATATGAATGATGAAAAAAAGACGAAAAAAGACGAGAAGAAAGGTGATCAGTGCTGATGATAGATTTTTATTATTATTTCACGTTTATTCAAATACTTTTTAAAAAAATGTAAAATGGTACAGTGTGTATTATGGTAATTATAATATTATAGTAAAGTTCACACAGAAAATTGAGAATACCCTTTTTATTGTACATCAACTTTCCTGAAGTTCACTCTCTGCTAAAACATGTTTTTTTTCTAAATCTGATTTCTGTTATTTGTTCTTATATTATGTGTATAATGATTATTGACGATTTTTATAGTATTATATAGTAATTAAGCAATATTATAACTTCTTAATGACAATAAATAATAATGTATAATAGACATACTATAATTTTATAGACTTTGTTTCAACTAGATCATATTATTACAGTAAATTTTTTTCTTGTGTATATAGTTTTCATTATCATATAATATATAACTCATCTTCCCGAGTAAATATATAACTTCAAAATAAAATTGCAGACATTTTTTAAAACAAAACAAAATATAAACTCATTTTAAACAAACATCATATTTTATGAGTTTTATGACCATACAAAAATTTACCATGTTTGTGTGAATTATACGCATATTATTTTATCTTATTTTCTCTAAAAGAAAACACAATTTTTGTTTTTTCATGATTCATATACATTATATATATATGTGTGTGATATGTATAAATCATGACAATAATAATATTATAAAAAAGGTTAGTCTGTTTTGTTCATTTTATTTTAGTTTCCGACCTTTTACTATATAATGCATAATAATATTATGCTCTGTGGAAAGTTTTAGTATATACTTTCTTTTGAATCTATGTAAAAAATGTTTTTTTTTTCTCAGAGTAACCCTAATATTATAACTAGTATCACAAAGTTCATTACAGAATAGTAATTGACACAATACACACTTTGAAAAATGCTGTCGTTATAATGATTAGAATATATTGTTATATATATATATACATATATATATTCAATAAAATTAGTCGTCGGTCGTAATATATAGCATTATAATTGCATAATAATAATATAATGTACTTTTATCTAAAAGATATCTGCTGTAACACATCTACATAATGTATGTATAGATGCATATATAATATAATAGTTGTACCGTCTTGTGTAATACTATTATATTTTAAATTTGCTACAATAATAATTCCAAAATGCGTAAAAAGTAGACTACTGTATATATCTTCTCTTGACCTCTTGTAAAAGAATGCTTACTTTTTGCATCACATGATATAAAATAATAAAATATATTATAATATCCTACACAAAGTTAAAATGTCGTTTATGTGTGGCTTCATGAATTTTATTGTTTTATAATATAATAAGTATATTGTATTGACGGAATGGAAAAGCCACATCTCATTTCCTTTTTTGCTTAATTAATTTCTTTAGTAGTACATAAAATAATAAATATAATATGTGTAGAACACTTGCTCAAGTTGCTAATATTTATTACTGAACTATATTTTTTGTTTTATACTTTGAATACACATTGATGCTGGAAGTTTAATTTGTTACCATCAATTATACCGTTACATATATATATCAGCTCATTCCATTTACTTATATGATAAAACTGCATTAATATATATATATGCAGTAATACTTGAGTTCTTTGTTTTTAAGTTATTATAAAATATGTGTGGACTCCCATGTATTTTTTAAAAGTGTTCATATTTAGAAAACGGTGTACAAATATATTTATATTTTTTACGTTATATAATTGAAAAGACAGCTTTTCTTGATAATCATCAATCATAATATTCAGCTGATTCAATTTTTAATACTAATAACATTAAGGCTTTAAGTATGTCTATAATATAACATATAACTTGTTAATATTCTGTCTGAAATATCTCTTTTTGCTGATGATATGAAATATTATATATATTATGAAAAAAGCATGGTACATTTTATACTATATATTCAATATTCAAAGTAGACATAATCAACTCTCAATAATTTTGTTTCTGTGTAGTACGAAAAAAAGTCTATACTTTTAATATTATTTTTTTGTTAAATTTGTCTTTACAAAAACACCAGAAAAATGACAGAGCATACAATAGTACTGATAATTGTCTACATATTATGGCACATATGTTAGTCATTTTGTGTCTTGTATCACTTGACAGTTTTTTTTTTCAAGTTTACTCGATTTTTAGTTTTTACACAAGGTACGTTACGTAATTTTATTCTGTATCATTAATTACGATGAGAAAAAAAAACACACACAGTTTTGTTTTCATGTTTCGATTCCAGATTCTTCATTGTTAGCAGGAGGAGTTGTTTCTATTGTTGATATTTCTTGAGTTTTTTCTTGTGCGAAAGAACGGACATCTTTATCCGTATCTGTTTGTAATTTTAGGATTGTACTTGTTAATATTTCATTATGAGGATTTGAGGTATCAGCAAAATATTCTAAAGGAAAAATATTAATATTAATTATTAGCATGTATACATATACATTTAATTTAGTCTTTCATTTTGAATATGTTATAGCTTAGTATATACTTATGCAATTTGAATTGAATTTTGAATAAATTTTGAGTATATGAAAATAAAGACAAACCAAAATACTTTCAATCACGTACCTAATTTACTAACGTTTAACAATGTCTTAGCTACTATTAATCTGACGTTTGGAACTGGGTCTTGATGTAACTGAATGAGATGTGGTAAAATATCTTGAGCAAATTGGGTTGAGCTTAAAGCACCTTTTAAAAAACAAAAACAGATTATGTATTTTAAATTTATTGCATCCATTACCAAGTTGGTAATTTACCAACTATTACTATTTTTCTGAAAAACATGTACTTAGTTAGTATATAATATTATATCTTTTTATAGATTAAATAATATGAAAACAAATCTTACCTATTCCAATTAAATGACCTGATAAGGCAGCAAATGTTTGTCGACGTACCCACTTGTTGCTATGTCCTAGAGTTTCAACAAGCTCTAACAGAAAATCTCGAACTAATTTGAAAAATTACATTGATAGAAATATAAAACAACCATTATTTATATGTATATACAATATTAATAATCTTTACCATTATTATTTATTATTTATCTCAGGAACTTATAATGCCTTACACGTTACAAAACTTTTGTTTTTCTGTCGTAACAAGAAATAAAAAGTATGTATATTTTATACAGATATGAAAACAACGTATAAAAGTGTATATAATATAGGATTATCATATAATACTTATCATTGTTTAATTCCAAAATTTACCTAAATTTGGCTCTCCGGAACAAAGAGTATTCCGTACGCGAAGAATTAAATGAGTAATCTTTATTTCAAAAAAAAAAATGTAATAGAATTAATGTAAGTTAATAGTTTTTTTTTCAAGCTCATTTCAATTTTTCATTCGTATTAGATAAATTATTATAAAACTGCATAAGTAAGAATCGTATATTATACAGATATGAGTAATGAATACGTACCACACAAAGTGCCGTTTTCCTTACTTCCGCAACACTATCTTTAACTAAATCTATCGCTAATGGTCGTAAATATTTATATACTTCATCTGCTTCATAAATATCTGCCAATTCCAAAAGTTGTCTAGTAAGTTCCTATTTAAAATTAAAAAAAGTAAACATATAATATCTTTTATTATAGTAGATATTTGATATAATATATGGATACATGTATTATGAGATGTGTATTAAAACACACTATAATATTTAGTATTTAGTGCAAGTTTACAAAGGAATAAAGGACTAAAAAAAAAAAGTTACCAGTCTAAATCTCCAATTGTGCTTATTATCCGTTTCTAAAAAGCTCCTTAAGCTATCCAAACATTTTCTTCTTTCATCTGTACCCAAAATTTTGATAAAATTAGCAAGATTTCTTAAGACTCCTACTCTTACTTCATCCACATCCTTGACCAAGGCATTGTAAAAACTGTAAAAAAAAACAAACAACAAAACTCATGAATATTATATATACAAGTAAAATGTATTCACTTTATGCACACATATATATATTATACAAGTATTAATCACCGAGAATTCATAAAGATTATGAAAAATATATAAAACTTACGGAACCAAATCTCTTTCAGAAATTGGACGTCCAACAATACGTGCTATCTCATGCAATCCAGAAGCTAAAGTATACCTAAAAAATTAGAAAAATATTGAGCCATTAATAAATACTCAGTTTTTTTTGCTTCCGTGTCCATTATTTATAGCAAGTACTACTACTCATAGGTTTCAGAACTATAACACATATACATGGATATTGACTATTAATATACCGTATTTTCCACTGCATACTAGTTGCTAATGATTCATAGCATTCACGTAACAATTGCCAATGTTGAGGTCCTAAAGTAAGCACTACTGCAGGTAAACTAATGTGTAGAAAAATAATAAAAATAAAATGTGTTTGAAATCGTTTGTTATGATACATATAATATTATATATGTAATAGTTTAAAATTTTTAGTTTCAAAAAATGTAATAAAATATGTATAATACTTTCAAAAATCAGATAAACATTATGATATATATTTCAAAAAATTTACCTGTACACACAAAAACCGCATAAAGCACTATTTCGTGAAAGGAGTAAACACATGTAAAAATTACAAATAATAAGACAATCATTATTTAATTCATCATTTAAAAATCATTATATTATATTATTATACACTATTCCAACATATTCAAGAAATATAAACTACAAATCACAAATGAATTTCTTTACCTATCAATAGCCTTATTTTTAAGAGGCTCGCACATGGAAGTAAAATGCTCTAGTAGTTCTGCTGGTACAACATCTTGTAGATTTGGAGTACAGCTTTCATTTCCTAATAAAAATTAAATTATAAGTTATAGAAAATTAAATAGCACCATAACCATATCACTTCTTATACTGTATCTTATACTTTTTTTTCCTTGTACAAACAAACAAGTATACATGTATGTATGTATAATCAGTGTATAATATATTATATGAAAATTACTCACCAATATCCTGAAGTAGTCGAGCTTTCTCCTTTCCACCCCAAACAGATGATAAGTCATCTCCAAAAGAAAACGGAAAAGTATTTTCTGGGTCCCAGTCATCATCGTCATAAGGATCCATCATCCGACCAGCATCTCTTAAAGATCTATCCGAAAAATTTTGATCTCTTGATGCATTATATAAATTCAAATAAGTACGATGAAGATCTGTGAAAATAAACAAAATTAAACAATGTTCATTTTTTAAACTCAAAAGTTTTAAATTATTAGATACAAAACATTCACGAATAAAAATATGTACATATAAAAAAGTCCAAGATTTTTTGTGGAATCTATAAAAACGGAAAGTTAGTAATTTTCGGTACCCGTGATCGAATTGCCAACCACCACGTTAGAACCACTTAAATCAGGTGCTGTACCTTGATCTTCCTGCTTATCATCATATTGATCATCAAAATAATTGGGTTCTTCATCTGTATCCATAGGCTCTTCAGTATCATTTGAGCTTTCTCCATTTGGTTTGATTTCATCTGAGTTTTGTATTCGATTATCAAAGATTTTCGTCCAACTTGATGAATCTTCATTACTGATAGCATTATCACTATTATCTTCTGTTTTAACTTCTGTCTTATCTTCATCCCCTGTCTCCTCTGTTACAGGTACTACTATCTCCTCCACTGGAACCGGTGTATCAATATTATTATTATTAGATGCCGGTGATTCTGTTCCTTGAACATCCATATTACTAGTTTTATTGACTTCTTCTTGGGTTATTTCAAGCGGTTCCATAATTTCACTACTTGTACTACTGTTATTATTTTCATTGCTACTACTAGTACTACTATTACTAGGGTTATCAATCACATCAGTTTTATCTTCTGTATTGTCTGTATTTTCATCTTTACCACTCTTTTCTCCTTCAATTGAAATTTCACAGTCTTCTGTCTTTTCACCAAGAATCTCCTGGTTTTCACTGTTTTCAGAATTTTCCTTATTCGTCTCATTACTTACGTTTTCTAAACTTTCATTCAGTAATGGTTCAGTAGTAGTAATAGTAGTAGTAGCAGTAGTTGATTCTGTTACTGAATCCGAATTAATATTTTTTTCATTAAAATCATCCGTTGGTGATGATGATGCACCATTTTTCTCATCACTTTCATTTACTTTATCATTAGTAGTAGTTTCTTCAACCTGTGACATGGACTTCTCTTCTAAGATTTGATTTGTAGATTGATCTTCATTTTCTAAAGCAGGCGGAGCACATACGGTGTTGTCAGAAGAAGATGTAGAAGGTACAACGTTGCTACCAAACGGCAAATAGTTGTTTGAATCATTTGGAAATAGTTTTTCCAAATTATCATCAGCATTTTTTACAGTTATTGGAATCTCTTCTATATTTTTTGACTCAACCTCTACTATTTCATTTGTATTAAGGTTTTGGAAGCTGAAAGTATACAAGTTTATATATAAAATTTTAGTATGGTGAATCAATTTTAAACTCATTTCAACAAAAGCTTCTATTTTTTTTTTCGCATTGCAGTTATACCACTTTTATGTCACAACATTGCGGATATCCTGAATCAACATACCATATCAACATTTGTAACTTTTATTCAACATTCAAAAGAATGTGTCCCTCATGTTAAGAAACTATATTATATATTATTATTATTATTATTATTATTATTATGTATTTAAATCTCTACTTCATTTTCCTATTATGATATTACAATTTATAATGTACCTTTGGAAATTCCTTTATGTATGTATTTATAATGTAGTCCATTTAATATAGTAGCTACATTATACATGCATATATTTGAAAAAAAAAAACCCTACGTATAAATTGGACAAATAACAACGTTTTAAACAAAACTCCTATTATACAGTTATACGCATACATATAATATGTACTCCATTCCATTCATTTAAAATTCAAACCATATTCCATATTCAGTGCAATATAATTATCTTATTTTAAGAACATGCAAAAATTACTAAGATTTATTTATTCAATTAGAAATTATCAAGTTTTTGTAGTGTATGCTACACCTACCGTTCTAAAAAGGCTTGTTCTACATCCGTAGATTCTTGAGTTGACGAGTCGTCAGCGGCAAATGTAGTAATAAAAGGGCCCAAAGTTTGATACGCACTTATACGTACCCATCTTGATTGATCCTGTAAGAGAGCCACAAACGCAGGAGCCAATATTTTCTTTCTAGTCCCTAATTGACTAACTGTAGCAATTAGTGTAAAATTTTCAGCAGAAGCCTTTCTGACTCCCCATATTTCATCTACAGAAAATCAGAAAAAGATAAAAATTTATAATAACCATGATATAAGGACGAAATTAAGTATGCTGGTTAAGAGAGTTAGGTTAGTTAAGGTTTCTTTTAATATTAAAATACGATTGTGAATAATTGTGATTTATAATACAACAAAGCTTCTTACCTTTACAAAGTGCGAGAAATTTTGGTAGCTAAACCATATGGAAAAAAATAAAAATACACAATATATTATAATATTTTCCAAAATGCAGAAATCAGGAACTATATATAGAAATTTGGTTATTTTTTATAAAAGAAAAAAAAAAAAAGACGAGAAAAAGTAAACTCACAATAACTATTTCAGTCAATCGAGTTCCAATAACAGATGCTAAATCCCCCATATGAGAGGCACAACAGCGACGGACTTGAGACAAAGGGTCTTCACATAATTTACAAAAACGATCCAGATATGATGTTACTGTTACTTCTTTACCAACCAGTGGGGCTAATTTCGACATGAACTATTTTTTTTAAAAAAAGGATACATTATATAGAAAACATGAATGTAAGAAAAAAAAACAAGAGCAACATTTAAATACATATTATTTTAAAAATCTAAATTCATGCATGCATGTTTGCATTTAAGATTTAAGTGTGGAATTGTTTTAAATTATTATTCATTCAAAGGTGATACTTAGCATTTTACAACAAAATCGCGTGCTGGAAAATACTTTCAATTTTCAAACAAAAGCCCAAATTGTTTCTCTATAGTTTTGACGAAGAACCTTTCAGGCACCACACAATGAGAGAGGAACAAAGTCAACAAAGTTCAGTGTTAGAAATTATTGTGCTACATTATTTTTTTGTTTTTTTTTGTTTCATTCTTAATACTGTTACATACGGTATAACCAAAAAATGTTACTTTTTTGTTCCAGAGAAAATACCACATTATTTATGTAAATAGGCATACATTATAACTTTAGACATTCTAAAGTGCACAATATTACAACTCTTTTTAATGGAATATTTATACTATATAATATAGTGAGAACACGTACAACATTATACTTATTTTCATAAATATGAGAGTAATTACACAATGCGTAATGTCAAAATTTCCTGTTTCTTCGATTTTAGTTTATAATGGTTTGTATTTTCTACTCTTATGATGTCGTTTAAGATTATTCATGAGCTCAACCAACTTATAATGTAAGTACGTAAAGTGAAGATGTAAAGCATACAATGTATCTTTAAGAAACTTGATGCTGAACAAAATTACTGTTTGAACTTTTTAGACTTTTCACTGTACATTGTCCAAATTTTCTCTCTTCATACTGTATAATATTATTATGTACAGGAGAGAGAGAACAGGGAGAAAATATTAAAAAAACAACAACATAAGAATAGATATTATTCATGATGAAACAATTCAATAATAAAATACATCACCATCATTATTATAAACTTTGAACACTGTTGATTATACTTTTTTCAGGTTTTTTTTTAAATGCTGTTACTAATTACCAAATCTAACGAGGGAATCAGATGGAATGTAAGAAATAACCATGTGCTCATCACATATGAATAACATGCGTATTGTTAGTGATTGTCATACTTGATATTTTGGTAGTTTTTAAAGTATGGATATAGAGTATCCTGGATACTGTATCCAGTATAAGAGCATCTGTAATGCATATATGCGTAGGATGTAGATCTATATCTTCAACTTGGAGGGACGACTATGATGGTACGGATCTACACTACATTTTATACTTGAAAGAGTAGAATATATATCTCATACACACACAGAACTGACTTCATAGGAACTGCAGAGAACGAGAGAGGGAAGCGAATATCGATTAATCTCGGAACTGTGATATGAAAAGAATGTATATATATATAGTATATACATATACATATATATTTGTGCATTTGAGTGTTTTGCATTCAGCATCACCAGTTCTGTGCTTCCGAAAAAGCTCTATTCAACTTACACAACTTCCATTTTCTGTTCCAACCGAATCTCATCATTTTAAGTGCTATATCCATATCAGTATTTCTACTGAAACTTATAGAATAATTCCTTTCCTAGTTTTACAATAAAATTCATGTACCCACACAGTATTACAAACATATAATATAATAATGTTGAATCATGTAAAATTATACATTCAAAATGGTGTAGTTCATTGTATGTTTTTTTTTTATATAATATATTTTAAATAAACTTGAGCTTCATACTTTCTCTTTTACAATCTGTTTTAAACATTTACAAAATAAGAGGCGTAACTATGTAAAATGTATTTTCCTCCTAGCCTCTTAAAGGTCAATCACACCATTGAATTCTACGGGTCAGTTTTTGACCAACAAGATAGAATCCTTACACAGACATTTTCAAAAAAAAAAAAATGCAAATAGAAAATTCAGAAAGAATATATTATGATGCTTTGATTTCTCACCTTTTCGTGTTTTTAACATAAATTCTTGTACATAAATAACCGAACAGTTCTGGTTTGTTTCATAAAATAATTCCTATTAATCAATTATTACTAATAAGTTACATTTATTCTTTAATTTGCAAATGCAAAATTTGAATAGAAATTTAATTCCAGCAATACACACTGAATATATACTTGAAAATTTTCTACCTAAAATTCTCAAAAAAAAAATTCATCACAGCCGTCTTGAGATGTAGAAAATCACCTACTGAGACTTGGAAGATAACAGAAAAAAAAAATCGAAAGCTGTGTATTCTTCCAAACACGTTTGCTGACTTCAAAATATTTCAAATAATTTTGTTGTACTCATCTTAAATGTTTTGATAATGTTAAAAGATGTAGAAGACGCCAGAACCTACTTTTTCTAACACCTTCTAGGTTTCAGTATAGGCTGTATCAATTTTTCCAGATTTTTCTTTATGTCACAAAACGGCTGTGGTGACGTTTTTATTTGAAAGTTTTAGGAAGAAAATTGTCAGTGATGTGCACAATGTGCACATTATTCATTTTTTGGAACTGAAAATTTGTACGTAAACATATTTTTTTATTGTATGGGCAATTATATGGGCTCCTAATGCACAAAATCCATTATTTTAGGCGAAACCCCCTTTTTAAAAAAACAGTCTAGTGAGACTTACGAGTCAAGTCTCGCTCGAGACTCTCGGTCTCGTCTCGTGCAATCACTAATATACTTAGACATCATGCATGTTAAATATGAGGAGTCAATGGATATATACAAGATTACTGTTGAATCCTTGACTATACAGAGAACAATAAGTATATAATGTAGTGCAGTTACTGAGTTCTATAAGTGCTTATATTATAGAAGAAGAAAAATTCTGACTCTACACACAGGGTGAGATGTATACATATATAAACATTACAGGTTTCTAGAAATATTGGACTCACGGGATCACTGAATAAAACATGTACTCACTTCATATGCAGGGAAACATGACTATGCTAAACCAAGGGCAGTTTAAATGTAACTGTATATACATAACGATGTACCCTTTCACCATGAAACTTTCAAAAATCGAAAGAGGAGAAAGGGAGTTACTATGATATAAGTGTAAAGTATATAGTATATATATATGTACCCCGGCGTACCACAGAACTAACAGTCTAAGTACCTTCTTTTTTATATGGATATACATGTTTGTTAAAGATTGAGTTTAGAATGTACGCTATAAAGTTGATAAATAAATAATTATTCCAAAGAAAATTTACAGCTCAATCTCTACTTTGATCTTCATGTATGATAATGGACGACATCCTTTGGTATAACTACAATATCGAATATCCATATCTCTATTATAAAAGTACAAGTATCACAAGTATATGGAGCCTTCAAACGACCACATCCATACTACATAATATGTGTACACATGTTCTTATAAATATCATAATCCATAAGGGAAACTAGTTTTAGCTCATGTTAATACATATAATATGTTTTGCAAGAGAGGAAAAGTCGGAAAAGTCCAAAAATTTACTAAAATTCGTGTACTGGAGTATGTTTTCTTTTACATGGAAATTTTCACAAATATACAAATACTGCATACTATCTCTCGAAGGATGCATAAGATTTTAAATCAGATTTCAGCTAGTGTGAAATACACATATCATGCATACATACTACATGCATACAAGTATGACGAGAGAAAGAAAGAACGGGAGCAAGAAGAATTAACGGCATCACTATTTTGAAAAGACTTTGCCGAAAGGACTAAAAGTTTTCGGCATGTACTTGCTTACATGTATGATATACCAATAACATGCTATAACATGTACATTATACATGTACTTCAAATACGAACATTAGTATTCTGGTCGAGGTTTTCTGTACTAAAGACGATGAAGTAAAAGGACATCACTCCTTGATCCTAAATAATGCATCTTCCCTTCTATGTATACTACGAAATGTCAGTTTTCTAGGAAAAGCCCTCGACAACACATTATTACACTATGAGATAAAGTATATGTATGCATACTTTCCCTTTTTAAACCATGCACATGCTTTCTTTTTGGAATACTATCATAAAATATGTTCAACATTGATATATTGTACTAGTATTATTATTATTTTTTTTTTTTTCAACAAATACATATATACATATATATATATATTGAGGACACCTGAAATGATTTTAAAGATTTGAATGCATTAAAATCTTTAGTTTTTAATTTAAAAATAATAATATGAAATCATCATATAATAATATTATAAGTCTTATCTAAAAGATGCATGTCTTACATTTTGAGGATGTATGTACATTGTACATTGTACATATATGTATACATAAATGAACTTTTCTCTTCAAAATGTGGATGTTGTAGACTACAAAATACGTTATACAATGTATGTAAGTACATGATATAGAAGTATACATTTTTTATCTACCTAAAATTACTTCAAATTATATGAACCAAATTAATAATGAATGCTGTACTAAATGAGCACGCACACTTATGACTAAATAAAAACAACCGAGAAAGTAATTTCATATCAGCAGTATATTACATTACAAACAACACTGAGCAATATGAGGAACGGATGCGAAATGTACTCTACGAAAAAAAAAAAAAAACTTGATTTAATTTCCGAACTATACCTGTATCAATATCACACTAATACAATTTTACCCGTGTTATTTTAGTTTAAAATATGATTTACAAAAGAGCACGTAAAAAAATGAATACAAATATGAAATAATGAAATTAATATTAACATAATAACTATAATATTACTTGAATGTAGTATATGGTTAGAACACAAGCATAAAATATTGAAAGTTATTATATTAGAACCCCTACTATACTAAACCTATAAATTATTGTACTAAAAACAAAAACTCAGGCAAATGATCTTTTATTCATCCAGACGACAAAAAAAAAATAATAATACGGAGGCCAAAATCACCAACATTGGTATAAAGTAAATTCAAAGACTCGTGTCATTAGCAATGATGCTGCCAGACTATATACACAGAATCCTGTGTCTTCCCACGCGTATTATAAAGATAGAAGCTCATTTAAACGAAACGTTTCTAAAAACTGTCGTCACTGTGCTTGCTATTGCGACATCCTCAAAAGTCAAAGAAAAAGCAAGTACAAGCTAGCAAACATCCTCCTACTCTTAAATACTACATACCCTTGTTCTACGACTACTACTACTATTTTAAACCTCTTCCTTTCCCCTTGCCTATATTATAGTTGTACATTGATACATGAAAGAAATAGAAGTAAAGCTTCCAAAATACTCTTACTACACGCTCACTCCCAATGGTGTTGGTAGTATCAGTTGTAGTACTGATGGTGATATTAGTCGTAGTACTACAACTACTACTATTCAGTGATACTATGGCGCGTAGACTATAGTACTGAGTTAATTCAGGACAGACGTCGTTGTTTCATATACATTAAGAATACACACACTTACACAAGTCTTGCTTAAGAATTCTCAAAAGAGCATCGCTAATGATGTTTATCTTTTTGGTTTTGGAGTGGGTAATTGATAACGGTGAGCAGAAATACTCTAGCTATAGCAGCGATTGAAACCAACTCCCAGTATTTCCTCAATTCTTGTGAGTATGTACAGTTTCCATATATAATATTTTTGTCCCATCGACAACCTTTTTTTTTTTTTCAACTCCCCAATCCCCATCCTCAACAACGTCTGCGCTCTTTTCTCTTCTCTCTCTCTCTCTCTCTTGTAGACCGAGAACCGAGAGAGTTACACATGTACCGAAATAACTAACCCTCTCTCTCTCAAACGCTGACAAATGTACATATTCATGCACACACATCTTACTACAACTACTAGCTACTAGTACTGAAGCACTAGCACTGTTAAACTACCAAGAAATGTTAAATTAAAAATACTACAGGGTCATACAAAGTTTTCTATATATTATAAACGTATATTTTCAAATATAATAATAATAACAGGTACTATAGATAACTATATAAAAACAACAAATAATGTACAAATATTGAAATTGTCTCTAACGTTGATTTCTATACTACTGCTGCAAATATACATGGGTGGTTTAAGGGATGTGAATCTCCGCTCTCAGTCCTCATTCAAAGCTTGCTGTGATACAAATTTTCTCATACCACAACACACACAATGTATGACATGATATGAAATTTTTAGATTGTTCCACAGCCACTTTGAGAGAAATGCCAGCAAGCCCAAATCTTTTCTTTCTGGTTTTCATAATAATTATTGATACAAGAATTAATTGTTTACATAATATGTGTATTGTCTATACATCATTTACATATATATATATATATATATTATATTTATTACATGATAACACTAAGTAAAAGTTGACGACGACGACGACGATAATGATGATTTTGAAGGAGTGACAGTTATCAATAATGGCTGTGATATATGATAAAAAAACATACACAACACTAACCACTTTGATATCCAACACACATTCAAAGTTTTCTTCTTCTAGAGTACTCTAGTTTAAATGTTGATGTGCATCATGCATTTGTGACTGTAGTGTGTTGTTGGTGTAAAGAAAGAAAAAACAAAAAACAAAAAGTGTGAGATAGTGGCTATAATTGTGCACAAAATTGCATAATGAAGCCTCAAAAGGAGGCTGTGATACGAAATATATTTCTACGTATCCATCCTCACTCGAGGCTTCACTACACAAAAAAAAATTAACCACTATACCGATGTTTATCCAGATTTCTTGATTATGATGATTTCTGCTCTTTGTTGAAATATTCAAGTGTAACCGTGAAAGACTAAGTAGTGAGGCGTTATAAATACACCGTCTCATACCCAAATAGTCTTTCACGATCCGAACCCAAAAATGAGTCTCCATTCAAAAAAACTACTAAATTCTTATTCTGACATCGAATTATTTTTCAATATATTATTGACCACAGAAATCCTGATTTGAATACTACTACAAATGAAAATTTTATTATTATGATTGTACTCTATAATCCTAAAAAAATACAATGGCAAATTGGTACTTATTCGATGTTTTCAATGTTGTGTCCAGAGCGTTGAAATCCAGCGTTGTTGTCCACAGTAATTGAGAGAGGTCCACCTGTACTAAAATTCTAGTATGAAACGCACAACAAAACGTTTTCCCCTGTGATATAATTTTTTCTTGCAAATCAATATAATAGTTTTGGTTTTCTTCATCTATATGTGCACTGATTGACTTGAACGTTTGTAATCCATGAAAGTTTACACTTTGCCCCTCGGTTTTAATTTTTAATGCCCTGATTCAGAAAAATCTTAGTATTCTCTTCTGCCCTCTACGTCTGACCATAACCCCTGTTTTAATATGGGTATGCCAGTGATCTGCTTTGTAGTTTTTCACCCACAACATGTTTGTGCGAATTGGGAAATCAATAGTAAAATAGGCAAATAGATATCCATATCAGAAAAGTTTAATCCCAATGTGGAAGCGACTGTAAATCATAGGGGATAACGTGTTGTTTCATGATAGAACATTGATTTTATGGTTTCTCATAATTTGTTAGTTGAATACTTTTCCAAAATCTCACATTTGGTACAATAATTGTCTGCTTATTTTTAATTATAATATAAAATATAATATAATAAATAGGTAAATATATATAGTTTTTACATCTAAAATTCATTTTTTCAAATTTTACAATGATTGATCAATTATTAGAAATTATAAATACAATGATTTACCATATATTTACTACATAGAAACACTAAAAAGAGTATGAAAGAAAACAGAGAATGTCTACACTCATGTCAGAGTTTGAAACGAGAGATTCAAATCATATGTACATATACAGTTGAGGCGTTCACAAAACACACACATGGGGAGCACGCGTTTAAGTTTTGAACAGAAAAAAAACTCATTTCCGGTCCTATAGATTTTCAACCATACACACACATATTATACAAGGGATTAAGCTTGAGTTCTCACTCTGTCTAAAATATTTTCCTTAAGCAAGACCTTTGAGCCTCATACATAAACTAATCCCATTACCCTATAGAGGTCTTTGTAGCTCTATATCCTATATGCATGTATATGTATATGAATCGAACTTAAAAAGTCAAAATGAAAATGTAAGCCCTGGAGAAAAAAGAGAGATCTTATCATCATCATCACATAGTTTGCACCTTTGCAAAGGTTTTTATAGGTTTTAGAGAGAGTTGTTAGTATTGTGAGAACTTTAGTACTTTTCAGTTCTCTCCAAATAGATGTATTAATAAAATGTCAAACCAATCTTAGGATATTCTACTCTCAAATTTTCATAATTCTAAACATTTCATTGATTTGTTTTTGTTTTTTTTTTTTGCCCATGTGAATTTGAAACGATAAATGCCAGATCGACCTTTGAATGTATAATATATGTATGATAACTATTACAACTTTATAAATAAATAAAACAAACTTACCGCAGCAATTTCAGTACGATAGTCGTCTGGTGCTCGTGGTTCCAAAATTAGTGGAAGGACAGTGTCTGCAACTTGATTGGATTCTATAATACCTCGCTCCATAAGAAATAATAGGCTTGATTGAGCCGTTTGTCTAACCTATAGTTTATTTAAAAAAAAAACAAACAAAAAAACAAAAATCATTGAATGACATATTATTTAATCAAGTTAAAAAAAAAACATAAAGCGCAAAAGGTAAACAGAAGTATCCTCTGTTTATGTACATTTAATGTGCATAAAACGCACGTGGTAAAACTTTCCTGGACTTGTACGACTCTTTTCATTCTTTCACATAATATAATGTCGTTGTAATTTTACAAGGAACAGAGGGGTTTTTTTTATTTTACATATTATACACGACATTACATGTGTACTTACATAATATGAACACATACACGAACATATGAGTGACAGGCACGAACTTTCTGTCCATGTGTAAATAGTTAACTAGTCAACCAAGTTTCATTTCACATGTATACATATTTATGCCTTTTCTTAATACTTTTACCATTCATGAGTAATAATATACTACTACAACAACAAAAGTCAATTAAAAATAATTTTATTTCAATCATACGTCCAATCACAGCACTTATGAAAGTTTTAAAAAAAAAATTCTATTATTACAGACAAGTATATATGTATGTAGAGGTTTTACTACTAATTTTCACTTTCCATGTGTCGAGAATGAAAGTAGTAGTACACTACGCTTGACTAATCATAACAAAGTATATGTATACATTATACATACTAATGAAGAAGAAAAAAGCATAACAAGTTATGTATAGTATAATATACTTTATCGAATTTAGTAGTGTTAGAAGCACTACACAACTTATCGCTTTTTTTTACTGTAAATAATAAATCCTTACTTGAAAGAAATACTGCTCAAATTTTTTGGCCTCATTTGAATTGTACATATATATAACAATAAAAACTTTAATCATTCCAATTTTGACATAAACAATTGTAACCCCTTCCCTTTTTCTCAGAATATAAAACGGTTTATATAGATGATACATGACTCATGTTGCTAGTTCTTTTTTTTTTCTCAACCGTATATTTGTGTAAAATACTTAAAAGTATCTAATCATGATTTTATATTATTATAGATAAGTTACAAACTAACCCCACTATGCACGAGTAAATAAAAGTAATAATAATGTCAGTACCTACGATGAAAAATTTATTACTCACACTAAAAATCCCTTTGTTGTTATTATTATTACGTATTGTCAACATCGTTTATTCCTTCTATTCATGATTATTATGTGTAATGGTAATAATGCAGTTCGATTACCCTTATTATTGTATAACAACTGTGAATATGTTATACACATATATATAGACTCTTTTATACCTTTTTTTTTTGATGGAATAATAAAAATTAAAAGTACGTACAAATTTTGCAAAATTCATCAAGTAAAAAAATATATAGATGCACTCATCACATACATTTAATAACTAATAATGTTGCCTAAAACTAAAAATTATTATTATAATTTTTAAAATGGTCAGTATACGGAAAAATGGCATTACCTGAGTAAATTTGTCAGTCAGCAATCTTATAATATGAGGCAAAATATGTTGAGGCACCACATAATCAAGTCGACCTCCCGTTGCCTCTTCATGGCAGAAGAGAGCTATTTGTGGCATATGATCTATCATTTCCGCTCGCACTGATTGTTCTAAAACAAAAATAAAAAGCAGTAGAAAATTAGTATATATATATATATTGAATTTGTCAAGAATGAATAGAATTAAATTTTATAAAATGACAAGAAGATATTATATTATAGGTCTTCTCTATATTTATTAAATTTGCATGCCAATATTAGGAAATACTGTTCCACAATTTTATAATATGTACATCAAATTTTGACAAAATAAATAAAAACCAGTTGGAAATTCAAAAACCAAAAAAATAATAATGATAATAATAATGAAGTATACACATAGTAAGTGAATATATCACGACATTGGGAATTTACAATCTTTTTACTATTATTATTATTCTTATATATTTTTTTATTATATTGTAACATGATTTTTATTAGTACTAGTAATATGGACTTAGAATTAGCAATGTAATGCTAATTTACACTATAATGCATACATTCAAACATGCATGTATACATAAAATATAACATCCTCATTTCACCCAACTTTATTTATTTGACATCATTCCTGTCTGGCTTTTTCTTTTTTTTTAAAAAAAAAAAAAAAAAAAAAAAAACTTGAATACTACAAAAATTCTACACATGTTACATACAAATTCTCCGTCTGTCACTCTATAATTCTCTTACTCATTTATTCAAAAATACATTATATTCATAATATAGCGAGTGAAAGAAATACAGAGAAAGTATATATATCTATATATATATATATCCATTGCCAGAATTAGACGATGAAGAAAGAATGAGAGGGATCAGTCTGATTCATATTAGGATGTAACCTGATACATGAAAAGCATATTATTTTCTTGCTTGGAGTTGCAAACATTCGGAAGTAAGTTAATACGTAGAGGCATATAGTTATATAGAGGAGACAGTGAGAGAGATAAAAAAAAAGAGAGAGAGAGAGAGGGAGCGTGTTTGTAAATGTATGTATATGTGTATGAAATTCATGCACTTACAACTCGTTCATGCACTACGTTGGATCCACATCCATCCGAAGGGGATGAAGAGGTTCCTGCGCAACTGCAGTTGCCTCGAGATCGATAGTTGCAACGCTTCCACAGTGCTTTTTTTGACTTAGATACATCCGAACGTAGTAGTACGTACAATATTGAAGTTTCTGTCTGGCCAACAAATCAACCCTCTTTGAGACGAAACGAAGAAGGAGAATCACAACTATAAGTATTATCACTACTCCTTGTACTACAAAAACTCTGTAGTAACAACACACAAGCTTCCTCCATCATGAAAAAAACCTTGCTTAGAGTCCGTATACAAGAATTTTTCAAGTGAACAACAACTGATGGTATACAGACATGGAAGAGAAGAAAAAGTAGCAGCAGGGTTTTGGATAACAAATAATGACTTTCGTCAGTTTTCTTCAGTGTACAACTATTAATAATTTTTATTATGATTTCTAATACTTGGTCGCAAGTCTTCATCTTCGTTGTGCTTGTAGTAGCAGTAGTAGTAGTAGTAGTAGTAGTAAAAACACTACTATTACTATTTCCTGTCAACAACAAGACGAGACCAACGACGCCGCTAAAAACTCGTCGACGTCAGTGACACTTCCATTTTGACGAGGCACTACAACTGGGATGAAATTCAAGTTTTTGACTCAACTTATTTTCTGTAGAAAAATACAAGCAAAGACAGAGAGGAAGATAACGTCATGGAGCAACTCGGGCTACTGAAATTCGGAGCAGTGCAGATCCCGGAATCCGGCAGCCCCATTCTGGAATGGAGATCGGAAACCACTCCCACTTTTGCGAATACTACGCCGTACCAACTCTCTCTACAGCTCTACAGACGCACCGATTCCTCGACATTTCTCTTTCTCACTCTCCTTTTCAGTTTTTCAACTACAGAAGAAGAAGACGACGACGACTACTACTACTACTACTATTACTACACCATTTCTTCCTACAAACAAATCCCCAAAATCATCGCGATGATGCCATACTACATTCTGCATCATCATCTATCCTCGTTGTAGTATAGTAAAATACACACAAACACATATGTATATGCATGCATGCATGTATGTACACACACACCACTCTCTCTCTCTCTCTCTCTCTCTCTCTTCTTTCAAACTCAATGCCATGCCAGTCAGACTCAGCACAAGAAATATCCGACAGACATTTCTTCTTGGTTTCATCGATTCCTTTCACTTTTTTCTTTACTTCCAGCAAGCCTCAATTTTACTCATAAGCATTCATCGTCCATATAATATGTAATATCTCTACAGTATAGTAGTGTACATTCCTCTAATATTCTTATTTCAAAAATATAAAGCCTTTCCTTCTATATAAAATTATTCAAGTACGAGTTATTTCATCTTTCATCTATATATAATTATACACTCCTTAGATTATGATTTACTTATATTCATTTCAAAGCCTTGAATATAATGTTTAATATCTAATTTAGAACCAACTATAACGGATACATTACATAGATTTAAAAAAAAACCGGGATGTTTATCAAAATTATAGGAAGCTATAATTTAAAGTAAACAATACAATGTTACACTACTACTATTATCAACCATAATACTTGAATTATTACATTTCCTTTTTGTTCTTCTATCATTCACACATCTTTATCACACACATGAATGTACAATGTACAATGTACATGATATCACATGCATGTTGGATACTTTCTTTGTAACTGTTTTACATAAATATATTAAAGACATGTTATACATAGCTGTATATTTTTATGTGTAAACAAAAAATAAGAAAGATTTATGCCAAGATGTTAATGAAAAGAAAAAAGAAAAAAAAGTTTCGATACATTTTTACCAACTAATTTGCCACTTAAAATTTTGCAACATATTCTAACTCATCCAGCTGTATATAGTCGTTGTCTCATTCTTGGTTAATCTTTGTTGTGTAGATATATTATTCAAGTATAAACCAACGGGTTTTTCAACAAGTTCTTTTGTCACAATCCTTTGACAAATAAAATACTTACGCGACAACACCTACGCGTTACAAATGTTCAACGTACCACAGTGCTATGATTGTTGCTCCTTATGTAAAAGTACCACATTTGTATTTCTACTCTTATATATATTCCACCATTCTACCTATATAATACATACTATATAGTTTGCGTATGATTATATTAGGCAGCCAATTAACTGAGGAAATATGAAATCATTGTAAAACAGCAGTCTTCCGTTCTGACTTCATCAAAAGGCATCATTAGCATCCGAAATTCCACACTAAATTAATCATTCTTGTTAAGAATTTCCATGTTGATACATTTGAACCGTATGATAAAAACGAAGGTGTACAGTGTACAAGCTATACTAATGTATCTATCTTAAGATAAAGCAAGAGAGAATAAAGAATCCAGTGCTATTTGACCATATTTACAAAATTTTCAAGATAATAACTTATGGACATTGTAATATTTGAACTCGTAATACATATACTTAAACACAATCCTATGATATAATATGAACCATGATCTATAATTTATAATGTATTACAAATTATGTGTATCAAAAATAGTAATCATACCTTGTACATATAATACAAACACACAAGTACAAAACAATCGAAACAACACTTTATGAAATACAATATTTTTTACACTAACAGGTGCCAACAATGCTGATTAGCAAGTATCAAAAGACAACATGAAAAAGAGCTATATATATGTGCCCTGTGACACATGGTTACTAAGAACGTTACAATTAAGTGCAGGTGTTTTTGTAGAGAGAAGGAAAAGAGGTTCGATGTAAAAAAAAAAAAAAACATTATTTTACATCCCAAACTTAACAACAGCCTCAAAAAGAAATACTAATAATAACATGTATATACATACAAGTTTAAACAACATTGAATTATACCCAGTAGGAGCGAGAAAAAGACTTGGAGCACTATATATGGTATAATGATTCTTAGCATCTGCTTGTACTAAACTGATGAGGAATGCAACATATTTAGGATCGCTTTTCATTTCCGGTCAGGTTGAAAACAGTTCCTGTCGTGAGACACGCTTCCAATTCTACATAAGTTACTTTTAACCGTAGGCTGCCCTTCTTTAGAACTATTCCTATAGTGTAAATAGTAGTAGCAGTACAGTACTAGTTTTTAAACACTTGAAAAAAAGTATTCACTACGACTATACACGATAGACGTGTTTGTGGAGTCACAAAATCTTCAAATTTTCCTACACTCTCGTTCATGTAAAATGAGAAGAAGTTTATTTTTGATGATTCTGTAAAAACACTGAGGTTCATTTTTCAACTCATAGACAACGTTATTACAATGCCCAAAAAATTCCGGAACCAAATTTTAGATTACCAATCATAAGAACAACCTCATGGGCCAAAGAACTGAAAAAAAACTATATAATATATAATATAAAAAAATTTAGGGCACAGACTAGACAGAGAAAATTCTGAAAGTTGTCATCTACTACTTGTATTCCTGGTTTCCTTATCCTAGGAAAGTTTGTTGATTTATTTATTGATTTTGAAAATATATAATGTATACACACATGTATGAAAAGAGATGTTATTAAATTTTTGACCAGTTCTACATTATTTTACTATTTCATTGGGTACTATAAAAGTTTCAGATAGGAAGAGTTTAAGTTTTCTCGTATTGGAGTTTCACGAACCAGTCTAATATCTGTTAGAGACAAGTTTTTAATATTTACTTGTTAAAGCGCATGCAAGTATACATATATAATATATAGGATTTTAGAAAATTTAACCTGGAAAATTTCACCAACATCTTCTCACTTTCTCATACTAATGTCAAATGTCAAATGTACCTCGTGTATTTATGTGTATCATAGATCATAGATACATTAAATGTACACAATACGCATCTTACTATGTACCTCTATGAGACTCTCTTTCCTTTTTCTGTTTTTTATTAACTGTTTCTTTTTTTCTTTCGTCGACAACTTTTTTCAAGCATTATAAAATATTTAGAACAAAACAGACATGTTAGTGTCAGAAGATTTTTTTCCGACAAGTTCTTTCTCTCTCTCTCTTTCTTTTACGGAGCATTACATGTGCCTATAATATGATGATGGTAAAGTATAGTCTGTTCATAATACATTTTGGTAAAACAAAAAAAAACCCAAAAAAATGTATGCATACACATGTGTGTGTGTCACACACACACACACTATTTTTTTCTACACCAAAACATGGAACAAAGTTGACATCATCATCATCATCAAAAAGTTTAAAGAACACATTTAAAACCGTATGTACCCTATGTAATCAGCTAAGCATTTTGTTGAGTATTGATTTTGGAGAAATATAAGTATTTTCATAAGGGACAGAAAAACAACTATCATAACATCAACTTAGTGTAAAAGCAAACTGATCAAAGAGAAAGATAACCCGTCATTAAAAATTGGCACCAAAGAAGAAAAAGAAAACTAAAATTCACCCTGAGAACGTATAGATGCTGTACAGGAAATGAACTTACAAATGTCAATCAACATCGAACTTGATTCTGTCAAACGGAGGGAGAGAAGATATGGAAATAGAGACGAAACTTATAATGATAATGACGGTACTACAAGAACGTTAAACCTGTCTACCGCTTCTATACATAGTAAAAACTATTCTCACACCTACAGTACAGTGTATTTTCTCATCAATGAACTAACAAAATCATTGTAGTATTGTGTGATACATTTGTAGTAAACATTTTTAGCTCATAGCATTATTCAGGCATCGTGTGGATATGTTCTAGAATTTAGTACATGCGCGCTCCTCGTTTTTCTAAAATCTAATATTTACGACACTTGGATTTCTTTCGATTTCCCTACAATTCAAATTTTCGAATTTAAATTTCCAAAAAAAATAAATGAATAATAATATTAAAAAGGGAAGCATGTATATAAGTCCTTTTTCATGTTAAAATAAAACATTTACTTGTACGTTAATACTAATACTCTCACATATTATGTATTATCTTTCACAAATAAAAGTTACAGTAATTTAAAGAAAGCCTATCTACAGTCTATTTTTGTATGTTTTTATGAAAATATATTATGTAATGACATGTCTATGACTTCTCCAGCCTTACAGTTATACCCTGAATGCAAACATATTAGAACTCTCCATAAAAATATGAAACATGAACAAAATTACAAAGATTGTTCCAAAATTCTTTACTACTTTGCAGAAAACAAAACAATAATATCATATACTAAAAACTTTTTATTATTGAAGCAACATTTTGATGACTTGTAGAATCATTTTCATACAACCCTACTTTACATAATCCAATATAAAGCTTTAAAAACATTGTAAACGATAACATGCTTTAATA
>JAQGBI010000110.1:0-31435 GCA_034698325.1 Sminthurinus elegans | reverse complement strand
GATTATTATTATTATTATTATCTTATCCTTGCGGAAGAGATAATCTTACTTACTTATAATATTTATCTATTAAAAATGAAATGGCAATACATGTAAAACTGATAACTAATGATTCGCTCTTTGTTGGAAAATCCATAGGCTAGAAAGATTGGAGCATTTGGCTCAGAAATTTAAGCACAAGTCGGATATCCATGAAGAATGGACTAGAGGTAAAGAGGAAATGTTGCAAAGTGCTGATTTCCGTCACTGTAAATTGAATGAGTTGAAAGCTTTGAAAAAGAAACATGAAGCTTTTGAATCCGACCTGGCTGCTCATCAAGATGTAAGAAATTGTTTATTTTCTTAAGCAAAAAAAGAAAAAAAGAAAGAAGATTCTTGTCAATCGTGATTTAATAAAATGTCATATTATAACATTTATATCATGTTTACATTTTTCTCCCGTATGTAGAGGGTGGAACAAATTGCAGCTATCGCCCATGAATTGAATGCTCTCGACTACCATGATAGTGTTTCTGTAAATGCTCGTTGCCAAAGAATTTGTGACCAGTGGGATAGGCTGGGCTCACTTACGCAGACCAGACGGCTTGCTTTAGATGAGACTGAGAAGATCCTGGAGAAGATTGACACCCTTCATTTGGAATTCGCTAAACGAGCTGCTCCCTTTAACAATTGGTTGGATGGAACAAGTGAAGACTTGGTTGACATGTTCATTGTACATACTATTGAAGAAATCCAAGGATTGATCGATGCTCATAATCAGGTAATATAATGAAGAATATAGTATTATACAAAATCGTACATGATGTAACATAAATTATATATAATATTTAATATTATATGCATCACGTTCTATACTATTTTATAATTTATAATAATAACTAGAACTTTACTTTCAATTTTCTATTTATATAAAAAAAATAGTTCAAAGCTACTCTTGGAGAAGCCGACAAAGAGTATTCTTCTATTGTCTCACTGGTTAAAGAAGTGGAAGTTCTGGCTCAAAAATACCAGGTGCCTGGAGGTCTCGAAAATCCTTTCACTACTCTAACTGCCAATGTAATTTTTTTTTTTAAAAACCATTATAGTTACTTTGTACTCTAGAGTATTATACTACTTATACTACTAAAATGAATTTTCAATTTCATGTACCAATATGCATAAGAATCATATTTGTAGGAAAATGCTTTATATAACTTTACTACTACTAACATGCTGCTTAGTTAAGAGAGGAAATTCAAGTACAACTTCAGGTGATGAAAAAAAGTTGAATCATAAAATAATGATGGAGCTAATTAGTAATGGATACATTATAATACTAAATAAAATATGCTTATTGCTCGTTATGGTGTATGACGTATGTGTGTAATGCTAAATGCATTTTTTATATTATGCTAAAAAAACTGTATACTACAGAGGGTTATTTTTGTTTCATTTGTCGTCATTCATCATTTTCGTCGACGCTTTTCTTTTGCATTGGAAATAAGAAAGCATTAAACTATAATCCTACATAATAAGAAGACGTAAGTAGCTTATAAATCTTCTTCTTTTTTTTATTATATTTAGACACTTACAAAGAAATGGGGAGAAGTCAGACAATTGGTACCTCAAAGAGATGCAACATTACAAGCTGAATTCAGAAAGCAACAAAGTAATATTTGTTACATATCAATGTATTTTTATGTCCTAATCCATGTTTGTCAAATTATTAACATTGTTTGTATAAAACTGTGTGTGATATCTATAGATAATGAAATGCTCCGAAGACAGTTTGCTGAAAAGGCAAATCAAATCGGACCATGGATTGAACGTCAAATGGATGCAGTTACTGCTATTGGTATGGGACTTCAAGGTTCATTGGAAGATCAACTACATCGATTGAAGGAATATCAACAGGGAGTCAATGCTTACAAATCAAATATTGAAGATTTGGAGAAAATTCATCAAGCTGTACAAGAAGGCATGATCTTTGAAAACCGTTATACACAATACTCAATGGAAACATTAAGAGTTGGTTGGGAACAGCTACTCACTTCAATTAATAGAAACATCAATGAAGTTGAAAACCAAATTCTCACTCGAGACTCGAAAGGAATTACTACCGTAAGATTTTCCATTTTAAATTTCAGTTCTGTCTCTTGTAACAAGTAATTTTATAAGCATGTACATATCTTTCTTGAACGTTAATGAATAATTTATTGGTGTGTTTGTATACAGGAACAATTGAATGAGTTTAGAAGTAGCTTTAATCACTTTGACAAGAACCGAACTGGAAAATTGGCAAAGGTATGCATATCTACGTACATGTATACTTGTTAAATGACGCATGGTATTATTTAACAAAGTTGCTAAGTGTTTTATACATAGGACAATGTATAATGATGAAAAAATTAATCATGATTATTATTACTTTTCATATTTACAGGATGAATTTAAATCATGTCTTGTTTCTTTGGGTTATTCAATTGGCAAAGATAGACAGGTATTTAATATTTAATATTATGTCCCATTAAAAGAATCACACCACTTTTCCAGTTGACTATTTTTTTGATGATTTCTTTTTAGTACTTTTTTTTAAAACTGATAATATGTAATTATTGTTTTATGTATAGGGTGAAATTGATTTCCAACGAATTCTAGCTGTTGTTGACCCGAATAGCACAGGTTCTGTACATTTCGACGCCTTCCTTGATTTTATGACAAGGGAATCCACTGATGTTGATACTGCAGAACAAGTCATAGATTCATTTAGGATACTTGCTGGAGATAAGCCATACATCTTACCCGATGAATTACGTCAAGAATTACCTCCTGATCAAGCCGAATACTGTATCCAACGCATGGCACCGTTCAAAGGTCCCGGTGCTATCCCTGGTGCATTGGACTATATGTCATTTAGTACAGGTTAGTAATTAATAATCTTACTAACTATTTAGATATATATAGTTATAAAAGCTAATAATTGATGTGTAATACTCTGGAATAATGTGATTTTTATTCTTGGTTTCTTTTTCATTTTGCAGCACTATATGGAGAGTCAGATATGTAAATTTTTATTTGTTTTTTTTTCTTGAGAAATCGCAACATCTAATTAACCAGTAGATGATTTTCAATTCTTTTTCGTCTTCATCTCTACACATTTTATTTTAAAGAAGAAAGAAAAATAACCTAAAATTATAAAGGCTATTAGTTGCCATCAATTTTAAGAAACATAATTTATTGTACAACCAATTATGGGTTCAGTCATCATTTTTTTTTAAAAAAAAAAACAACAACAACAACAATATAATAAATAATAACTAAATAAATAAATAAGTGATTGCACTTTCATGATGAACTGAAATGAGAACTACAAAGAGCATTTTATGGAAAAAATTGTGGGACCTTCCTATTTAATCTCAAAACTCAAAAGGAATTCTAATCAAAAAAAAAGTAAGGTTACTACTACTCCTACTACTACTACTACTGTTAAAGTTTACTAAATGGAAACTTGAACTTATGTGTACTGTCTTCCTTCATATCTTTTACAAAACTAAAATCAAAAAGTAATAATCAAATTTTTCGCATTTACAACTTAATCAGAGTTGAGGTCCAAAACTAATAGAAATACATATTATCTATATATATACATAATATATTATATTTATGTACTATACACATACAAATTAGTATCAAAAGGAAGTCATGCAATAATTTAACTACTCGGAATGATGGTTTTATATATATATATATTATCATAATCTTGAATGAATAATAATTTCTGTGAAAGTTATTCTTCCGTAGTTGAAATCTTTCAAATTTAGTGATGAGTGCAATATTAATGACTTTTAATGAGTGATTGTGAATAACTAAAACCTAACTTAGTAAATTAAATCATTCTAAAGGAATTTAATACCACAAAACACAACAACATCTACACACATCGTATACTACAGACTTTTAATACACCACTGAACGCAAAGAAAGAGAGAGGGGAGAGATAGAGAGAAACAGGAAACCATCAAAACAAACACAACAACTTTATTTTTAAAGAAAAGGTGAAATGAAAACAATTTTTTTGAGTGCCATGTTCATTCTTTGTGCAAAAAAAGCATGTGTTTATATATATATTATATTATAAGTAAAACTGTGACTCGTCTTGAACGTACAATAATATTATTATTATTATTATATTAGTAAGTAAATACTTGGAAGTTAGTGCAAGAAAAATTCGATTTGAAGCAAAAAAAAAAAAAGAAGTTAGACTACAAAAAAAAAGACGTATGGCCACAATTTAGAGAATAAATTTCAGACAAGCCCTTCTATATCTATAGTGTACCTTCTTAGTTGAAATATATGTGTATAGTCAACAACAAAGAATCAGTTTATAGTTAAAATCTTCAAAATACATACACACACAAACTTTACATACTTGGAATGACTCCAAATTTTCAATTTTTGTGTTATTGATTGACTGGCTACATATGATAAATATTATATTATTGTTACTATTATTATTTATTATAATGTGAAAAATGAATCCATTATAATCGTGTATAAAATATATATATATATATATATATAATATATTATAATAAAAAGAGAATGAACGAATACTGTATTATTATATTATGATGTTCGTGAAATGGTTTAAAATTTAGTTTTTAAATACATACATAAAAATACTATTATTATTATTATACTTGTATTATAATATATTATGATATATGATAGAACATTGATTTACTTAGTTCAATGAATTTTTCCTTGTGGGACGACCACAGATCGTATATTACTATATGACATATGAAATCAGGGATTGTTCCATGAGGAAAATCAAATAATATTCTTAATATAATATACACATATAGGTAGGTATATAGGTAATTAATAATGTAGGTAGCAATTCCATATTTTACTAACAAAGCAGTCTATTTTGAGTAAATTATATATAATCTATAATATTAGCTTAAGATACACACATATGTCGTACATCTTTTAACAAGAATGATAGTATAATTATTAATATTTATTACAATAGAAATACAGTTACTGTTCTAATATTTATTATTTTATTTTCGCAACTAGTCCTAAATATATATTATACAGATATGCGAAAACTTACATGGTTAACTTATAAATGTTTTTCCCTTTTAACCCAGAGTATAGGATTCTATCTAAATTATTATTTTTTTGCATTCGGGTTTTGAATTACATATAAAAAATAATATGTATACGGCAAAAAAATTAGTTTGTATTTAATAATACATATATGAGGGAACTTTTATAAGGGTGGCGGTTCTAGGGTAAACTAGGAATGCGAGGAATTCGACTCGCCAGTTTCTCGCACAGCATCTCTTACATGTTAAAATTAATTTCCATTAATTTTTTTAAAATACTTCCAATTAAGTTAGAGACTTGAAATTTTCGGGGTAGTTAGTCCTTGACCTGAAGTATATGAATATTTAAAAAAGTGGGTTTACCCTAGAACCGCCAACCTTATGAATTAGCCCTCATATAGTTTAAAATGTAGTACTGAAAAATATGTTATTATCCAGTTGCAAATCTGTTTAAATTCAATGCATATGTATACATTGATACAGAAAAATATTGCAGTAAAAAAAAAACAGTAAACGTGTGTGCATATATGCAAGGAAACATTTTATTTAGTTAGTAAATTAACCATCTTACCATTGTCTAATGTTTATGTTTATATACGTGATTTCAAAGTTAAAATTGTTTCATGCATACACGTATCACGTACCAGTATAAGATATTTTAGCTAGAGATATATTTTAGTTCCGGCATACAATATTTATTTCTCCTTTCATACAAAAATAAAGAGAAAAAATGAAAAATGAGGCCTGTGGAGTATGGAGACTTTGAAATTATTATAAACGTTATAAGTTAGAGAGAAAGATAGGTTTTAATTACTACGTATAGTCATTTTTGAGGAGTGATGTGCCAACAGCCAAACTTTTATTGTTTTAATCCAATGTGAATAAAAATTCACACCCTTGATTAATAGTAAGTATGTATTTGTGTATGGTACATGAATTTGAAATACATAATCTCACATTAATATAAGTGAAAAAAAAAGAACAAGATTGTTCAGTGTTTTTAATTTTGTTGTTTTCATCTCGTTACAAAATGTTAGATAACATTATTATTGTACTAAAACTTTTTTTCGGCAAAAACAAACTTTAAAATAAAAACTAACAGCAGTTTCATTTTATGTACACCATCAGCAATAAGCATGAAATGTATTATACATATAATTCCTGACATACACACTTACACTAAATTCATCCCTTTTTTGTTTTCCTCAAACATTTTTTCAGTTGCAACCCTATAAATATAATATATGCTTATGCATGCATGCATGAAATTTTGTACATGATCAGTAATTCCGACAAAAATGATTGATAACTTCAAACAAAATTGAGTTTTTCTTTTGCGGTTACATATCTTTTAATACTTTTTATTTTTTTTCTTATCATAATTTGTTACAAATGTTTCATGATTTATTACTAAGAACTACATTGACAATATTAAATACATATAATATAATACTTTTGAAAATTTTTACGTTCCAAATTCTGAACATTGAAGAGAAAAAAAATGTTTCTTGCCGAGAAATAAAAATAAACATAAAGTTGTACTAACCTTCTAAAACTTCATAAACTAATACTATAATAATATAATTACACATAACTAAAATGTCTGATGATGAATTGGACACAAATCACAAATTTGTGTCATCATCTCAGATTGTGTTTTGTGATTTTCCAAACACATTGAGACAATATTATATAGATATAGATATATATTATATAGTTGTAGATTTGTAAAAATTATTTCCTTAAAGGTCAGTTATTTATAAATAATATATCTGTGCATATACACTCATTATAATATATAATGTAATATGTTCATGGACAGAATACAGAATAATTTGTAGCAATGATAACATATTAACTTGAAACAAATATCGGTAGAAGAATATAATACAGTTATAGACACATATTTTCATACAAGTAAAATTTTTCTTATCAAAGTATTTTTACTGATACAATTATTACTTAACAATATGCAACAATATTCTGTATACTGTATACATATTTCGTAAATATTCTCATTTCATAATATATATATATATATATATATATATATATATGTAAGAAACGTAGTAATATATATTATGTATGATGAGTAATATTTATTTCATTCATAGTATGATAACATGATTATATAGGTACTTTTTACAGAAGTACATCAAGTACATCAGATCTGCCTGAAAAAAATTACTATTATTTATCCATCTAATACACATAAAGAGTTTTAGTGCATAAATACATATTATAGGACAGAGAGGTATACACAACAAGAATAGGGTACATGTTCCGATATTATACTATATTGATATAATATATGGATATAAAAGTGATTTGTGGTTTTTTGTTTTCTATTTTGATCACAATTAAGTCTTCAAATCACGAGTAACACGACAATATATTATATATTATTATAAAGAAAATTTAGGAAGGCGAGAATCCATAAGTACGTTTTTGTAAGTACACATAATAATAATATATACTATATAAGTACGGACCTGCCAAATAAGGTACAGTACTGCCAGTACTGAATATTGAATATGTTTTAACTTTAAACAGTACAAAGAGCATAACAATGATAATTATTATATTCTTACTATCATAATATTAATTACTAACATTGTTATTGTTATTCTGTTTCACATGTAGATTATGTAAGAGTTGAGTTGTATTTTAATATTATAGGAGACATGCAAAAACTGTTTGTGCTTAGACAAGGAAAATATAATCATCTATATACATCTATAATATTATTAATATGTATACATTACACCTTACATACTCAAAAGTCTTTTGAAACTATACATATTAATATACTTGAATAATTGATTCACGTCCTTTTCCAACTCCAATCCATTTCACTATAAAATGAGGAAATAATATATAAAATTAGGTTCATCAGTCATTTTTCATAGAATAATATTCAAAGAAAATTTGTAATGTAATACGTATGTTTATCATATAATCACAATTACCTGGAACTTCAAGATAAGACTCTATCAATTGAACATAGGCTTGAGCTTCTTTAGGTAAATCTTCAAAGCGTCTAATATTGGCTATACTTTTCTTCCATCCCTTCATAGGTACGTACACAACCTATAAAAGTTGAATAGAAAAACATGGAATCAACAATAATCAATATGTGTACACGTTATACACATTATATTCATTCACTTTTCTTCATAATTTAAAATATTAGTACATTCATATTTCCTTCTGTTTTTTTACTGCATGAAAAGAATTACCTCGACACCACGAAGTTCTGCTTCTGATGCTGGATAATGATCTATTACTTGTCCATTAAGTTTGTATTGGATACATACATTAATAGTTTCTAGGTCATCCAAGATGTCCAACTTTGTCAGTGCAATACTAAATATTTGTAAAAAAAAAGAGGCAAAAAAAGAAATTGTGATACATTGTATAGACAAATGCTACAAGTTTGAAAAATATCGAAAAATCATTATCATCATCATATTACGTACCCAGTGTAACCATTCACTGTTGTGGTGTAAGCAAGAAGAGGAATATCAAGCCATCCGCATCTTCTTTTCCTTTTTGTTGTTACTCCAATTTCAGCTCCAGCAGTTTGAAGGTGCTCTCCAATCTCCTGTTAAATATTTATAAAATATTCATATGAGTACAAGTACTTACACGTGCTTTTACATGAAATCTGATTTTGATTCATGCATGCATATATATAAATTATTCAGTTTCTTATTTGGATTTGAATGCGCTTTCACATTAAAATACCTCCATTAGAATTAAATTAAATTATCATTTTGTACCATCACAAAAAAATCAAGTTTATATATAATATAGATTAAATTGGATAAAATGCATATAAAATTGGATAAAACTAGGAAGAAACAAATCAGATGTCAAAATAAAAACGAAACTGATAAATGACATGAAACACGTGTACACAACGGCACACACACTAAGTATTATACAGAATCTAAACATGCTATAAACACGAATTATAAATAAATTATAACAAATACACTATAACATTTTCATACATTTTTTAGCTCAGTTGGAAATGGACCATCTCCAACTCTTGTTGTATAAGCCTTAACAACTCCATATACTTCACCAATATTTTTCGGTGGCAGGCCAAGTCCAGTACACACGCCTCCGATGCTGCAGTTTGATGAAGTTACAAACGGGTACGTCCCTAAAATCAAAATCAAAATAGGAAAGATGGAAAAGATATTAATATTATTCGTATCTCGTGTTCATTTATTACTCTGCACATGCATTATTATAATGTATACTTTAGCAAATCGATCAAACATGGAAAAGAATCAAATCAACAAAACCAACAAAATAAAGAAAAAAGTTTGCATGTCAAAATTTCTATTTTATATCCTCTACGTGTACTGTATAATCTATTATCTATTATTACTATAAAAGGTAATTTAGTCAAATGTTATCAGGATTCAGCTACAAAAAAAAAGATTACCAAAATCAATGTCAAGCATTGCAGCGTTTGCTCCTTCCACAAGAACTTTTTTATTACTACGTAACACGGACCTTAGATAATACACCGTGTCAGCTACCATTGGGCGTACCTTTAAACGAGAGGTTAGAAGAAATCATAATTTTTAATAAGGATACTTTTATACACAAAAAAAAAATACACATGCATGAAAAAAAAAAATTAACCTTACATTTTATATGTATGTACATACAGATTACAGATAAAAGTACTAAAACATACATACATATATAATATTATGGCTTATGACTACATTACATGTTACATAATATATAATATACACACTACTCCAATAATAATAATAATTACTTTTCTTTATTCTATAAAGAAATGTAACAAAAATATATAAAAGTATATCATGTATCATTATACAATAAAAAAAACTAACTGAAACTGTCTGTAGAGACCTAGAACATTATTATCTTAAGTATATAAAACTTTGTATGATATTTTTTAAGAATTTTAGTTGTCAAATTTTATAATGAAAATCCAACATAAAAATTATTTTACCATTACTACTATAAACGTTTTCATAAAGAAGAAAATTATCATCATGTTAATAATAATTTTACAATGGTAATATATGTATTATTATTATTGATTTACCTGCTCAGCTAGCTCCTTGTAACGTTTCAGCTCCTGTGCAACATCGACTTCGAGATCAGGAAACATCCGCTTGTAGGCCTCCACAAGAACGGTGAATCTGCAGTTCAGATTCATCCCAACCATATGCATATTTTTGCAAATTGAATCAAACCATCCATTTGGATAGTTTCAATGATCCTTTATATAATTTTGTTTTTTTTTTTAGCAAACTACGTAGTACACGTAACATACTTTTCAGAAAACAGGTCATAGTCACCCAGGAGGTCAGCTACTCTTATTCCATTACGACTGGCTTTAGACGCATACGTCGGTCCGATTCCCTTTTTTGTTGTACCAAGCATATTTTTACCCTTTTCCGCTTCCTGTAAGCCATCCACGCTCTAAAATACATATTCAAAAACGCATGATTATTATTAGCATTTAAATATTTCATATTAAACATTCATCATTGATTCATTCTTAAATTTGAAATTTAAAAAAAAGTAATGGAAAGTACTTACTGAATTATAAAATGGTATTGAATAAAAGACATAATCGTTAAAAATGACAATTCTTACTTGATGAAAATCAAATACAAGATGAGCACGATCTGAGATCAACAATCGATTTTTCCAATCCGTTAGTCCCTTGACTTCATTTTTATAAATCTCCTCAAAAAGTCCAGGAAGATGCACAACGACTCCATTTCCTATTCAATTTGTATATTAAAATATCATAAAATTAAGTTTTCTACATACACATCTACTAAAACATTACACACACGTGTACAATTTTTTTAGCAACACACATATAGGCACTGAAAAATAGAAATACTGCGTACTATTTTTCATTTTTCGTGTAGCGTGATTGTCAAATGCATAATTCATAGACATGCCTGCATAAACTTTTTTTTTATAGTAAGGAAAACATGTACTAAAAATTCTTGGACTTACCTATGATGGATTTGCATTTTGGATTGATTATACCAGATGGTAATAAATGAAAGTCATATTCTTTATTGTCGACTACTACTGTATGTCCAGCATTGTTTCCACCCTGTGTATCATAAGAAAACCAGAATGTTGTGTTTTTTTAATTTTATTTACTTTGTAAACAAAGTAGTGAGACCGGGAATGTTATTTTCCCTATAATATGTTAATTATGCTATGCCTAATGTAAATTAAAACATTAAGCTTTTTAAAAAATCATCAAAGCAAGTAATATAAAACTACACAGACACGATTTAATATCATGGTCACAATGTCTACATGTAAAATTCATATATATGTACCAGTACAAAGTAGTTTTGTTTTGTACAAACTTTTGGTTAAATATCACATCACATAATACATAATATATAAATATATGATATCTTATCATAATAATTGTTTATACTTAAACTAGTCTAAACCAGACATATTAAAACATACGCAGACTTTACAGAGAAAAAAGAATATTTGAAAGAGTAAATAACTATATTAGTTGTATGACTCACACTAATTACACTAAATTACTCTATCATTTTACACACAGACACTATAACAGACGGCTCTTATCTGAATTGTAAGTTAAAAACTCAAGTGTCTACTGTCTACACATTACACATCATGTTTATACATTGTACATAATATAACATATTGGCTAAGGAATAATCTAATCTTCAAAACATTATACTCACATCACTGGAATACAATGACTTTCATATGGATTAATCCTAGCTTCAATTTTACACATCATCTCCAAGGACAAGTTATTATCATATATTTATCATATTTATGCTACTTGATTCTTAAAATTTACAAGGAACCATACCAGTAGTTTATATGATGATTATGATATGCTAATGAGTTGATTTAAATAAGAAATTAGGAAGGTCTCACGAGAACAAATACCAGCATTTTGGGTGGTTAATATAGTTACTAGTTTCTATATAATATATTATATATTTATAACGCGCTTAATGTACGAAAAGGATGCTAAGAATGTATCTCGAAATAATACTATAGTAGTATACAGTATACATATATACATGGTTATTTTACATACCTGACAACGGCAAACAATATCCATATCTTTTGCAAGAAGATCGACTAATTTTCCTTTTCCTTCATCTCCCCATTGAGCTCCCAGTACAACAGTAACTTTTGTTACTGATGGAGAAATAACATGAATACCATTATTATTGATTGTTGCAGTTGTTGTGGAACCGTTTGTTATCACCTCCGTAGATGCTGGATTACTCCCCATCGTTTCCAGAATCCCAAACGATTCCTGACCTATAATTACACAAATATTTCAATAAAATAATATACTAAAGATCAATTTCAAAATCACTTTTCGACTTTTTCATTATATCAGTCATTCGTGTATTCCAATATATAATTATTAACTATAAACTACAGTGCTGTAAAGAAATACAACATATAGAGGTTGGGCGGGAAAGGCACTGTATATATATATATGTACTTGTAACAATCACAAGCTACTCTTGATCTTTTATCAGCGCTTAGAATGTACTTAGAAGAGCCTGAATTTCATGTTCAGGCTCTTTATAGTTAAATTAAAATCAATTTATAAAAAAATAAACTTCAAGATGTTTATGGAATTTAAAAGTAATCAAAAACAAGTATTATGATCAAGGTGTTCTTCTCTAAATTACTTCTGATTTAGTCTTTGAAAATTGGCTTTTATATTATTCCTTGTATAAAAATCTTAGAAACTCAAGAAGAAGATTCCTATTGAGGATTATATTATATGCTTAATTGAGGAAATAAGTATATCTCTGAGCTAATTTCCTTATATATTATGTCTCTAAATGTTTAAAGTTAAACAAGGAAAGTAAGAGCCTAATATGTATAATATATGTAATTAATCAATCAGTAAACTTTGAATTCTTAATGACTACTATACTTGTTACAGTATAGGGAGTAAAATCATCTTCTGATGCATGTATACAAAATGTATTATTTTTTCTAAAATAAACATGCTCAAATTTTAAAATTATAGAAAGAAAGAAATCTTATTTAATATTTTAGACTAAAATTAAAAGAACTACACACTGTACGAGAATCAAATTTAATACATACTTTGATACTTACTATACAGAAGCTAACTCAATCTAAATTTTAGTTTTTATTGGATTGACTATCACGGTGTATATATAGTTTCAATTATTTTCTACTGTCTATTCAGTAATACCGAAAATCAATACTAATTAATATATATTATGAGAGCTACACAGTCCGTTGGGATAATAATTCAAATACATTAATAACTATACACACATATATACGTATAATACATGTATTACTTATATATATATATATATTATTACTTTTATGTATTATGTAGAGAAGTTTCAAGAAATACTACTACGTGTATTATTTGACTTGTTAAAAGTATATTTTGTATATATGTGTGTATATTTACAAAAGAGTGTTATACTATTAATTTACCTTAAATACGTGATTCAAGTAGATGGAAGAAGAAGAAGAAGAAGACACGTCAGAAAGTAAGTTAGTAGGAAACAGAGTCACGAGACAGGAAGAGATGAGAGAGAGGCAATGTTATCCGAACTACAAAGAGCAAGCCAAACCGATGTCTAGAGCTTTCATCCTATTTATAGTCCACAAAAACTTTCGTACCTCCTCCTCTTTCAAGGCTTTCACGACTTTTCAAAGTGAGTTTGAGCACCAGCACATAATATTATTATACACATATTATTACTATTATCATTATAATGTATAGAAGTAGTAGTCGTAGTGTATCCCAACTATCTCTCTCATACTCTCTCTGTTCATATGAACTTGATAGAAACTCAAAGCATGGTCCTTATTCCCCTTTTCTTTTGCTTTTACTGTACAATTTTTACTATATTCATGTTCCTCTCCTCTCCGTATACTAATAATAATAATAGCACACAATACACAATAAAAGAATGACTCTAAATTTTTGCACACAATAAATTTAAAAGAATTTCTTATATATTATTATTATGCTATATATTATTATATTACTTGTAACTTGTATCATGTGAGACAGAAGAGGAAAAAAATTCGGAATGTTCAAGTTTTTAATATTCCATGAGCATCTGTGTGCATTGTATGCATGTACTTGCACACTAAATATATTATACTTTACTTATGTACTTATGATGTAGGTATTACTACGTATTTATATGTAGCTTCTTTTTTTTTTTCTTATAGCGATTAATTCCATTCAGCGATTTTAGTAGAATAAATTATGCAAAATAATAAAATTCTTCTTTTATTACTTTAATACATATATATATATATATAATATATATTATATACAGCTATTATTATCATTATTCTTGTTTTAGTTTAAAAAAAATAATTTATGTAGAAAAAGTACAGAACATTTTTCTCTTTAAATTCATATACAAAAGTATGAATTATAGGAACGTACTTGATTCACGATACGGTTTTGGACATTATTTCATAGCATTCTTTGTCTTCAGGTTCTGGTGAAGTTTCATCGATTTCATACCTTGACAAAAGAAATAAGAGACACAAAATTTTGTACGTATTATATCTATAATATGTTAGGAATCAACTAAACACAATGTCGTGATTGTATCGAATTTCATATACGATTTTCCTGTCACTGTGATATGACAATTGATAGAAAATAGATGTATGTCTAATGTCTATATTCTGCATATGACATAATATAACTATTTCATATTATACATATATATAAATGTATTATTATCTCACCCAATTTTCTTAAAAAATTGTATCGCATTCATATTTTGTTTGAGAACGGTGAGTACAACTTTAGACAATTTGAATAGAGTTGCAAAGTTTTCTAAGGTTTTCATTATATGATTTCCAAGACCTAAAGTTCTTACACGAGTTTCAAGTTGGACTTCGTAACTGAAATAGAAAAATGAAATATAAAACCAACATTACTTTTTAATGGAGTACACAAGGATATAAACTTGTATAATATGACGTATGAATATGTATATATATATACAGAATATTCTAGTATGTAATTTGATCTGAGAATACACAAAATGCACATAAATAGTATATTTAATACCATACCCATAGGATATTATACATTTATAAATATAATATGTACAATGAGATTCTATTACATGTCACACTTTAAAAAAAATACTACTATATTTGACCATTTAATGTCATGTCTAGCAAATTTCATACATTTTCATGCATATTTTATGACATTTATGCCACAATCAAGAAATATATAGTGTCAAAAAATATTTCTTCTACTGTCATTCAACCATCAAATGATTCAGCAGTTTTTTTTTTTACGGAGAGTTTTTACGACGTGTGTAATAATTTACTATAATGTATCTCTATCACCAGACTATAATATATACACTAACATATTATAATATTATATCCAAAATCCAAAGCAAAGAACTATATAGACTATATATCAATATTCTATGAGATAAGATAAGCGGAGGTAACTTAATCCAATGAATCTATAAACTATGAAGAAATATATTATATATATATATTATATATTATATTATAAGTATAAAGTATTAAGTGTGTATAGTTGTTATACCAGTATACCACTTCATGCCCATAGTCCATGTCAAATCTAAAATGTGAAAACGCAACAGGCTCTTCATTTATAAAGGCAATGATATATCTAGCTGAGTCTTCTGTCATTTCTTCTCTTTTTTCATCCGGTTTCCATCCCCAAGAACATGCATTATACCTGCAAAATATATATACAAAATATACCAATGTGTGATTTATTACATGTTGTATCATTGTATGTATATATATTATTTTATGTTTTCCTTGTTTCATTTTTTCCAAAAAAAGTATAATAATAATATAGTAGAAAAAAAAACTTCAAAACAATAAAATAATCACTATGTCTAAATAAATCTGTATGTGTGTGTGTATGAACAATTTATGAAACATTATTGACACGAGTTAAATGTTTACAATTTACAATATCTATAATATAATAATATAATCTATCACAGCTATGAAATATTATTATGTATATAATATGCACAAAGTCATGGAAAAATATGATGGATTTATAAGTACTATAGACTATGTCTTTTTCGAGATACTTTTTTTATGAGTACTCAAGAGAATAATATATACATATAAATTCTTTGAAACAGTATACTTATAGTATTATATTATGCTATCATATATTCAGGATTTATACGACAAAAAATTAAAGAATATAATACATGTATATCTGGACAAATTACTACGCATTACAATATTAAATGTCAATGGACATCCAGACGTGTTTGCTTTCTTTTCTTAAATGCATTTGCAAACAAGCTTTATTTTTTATTTAAAAGCTTGTTAGCTTCACAAAAAAATATCGACGGAATAGAACTGCACACACACACATCCACACATAATGTACGACGGATCATGCATAAACTGTAAAATGAGCATATCATGATGTATAAAATATTAATTTTTGATGTCCAAACATATATAGAATCTACTGTATATTATTATAGATACGTGTACACAACATTTGTCTATATAGTAACTTTAATGCATTAAAAATGATGACGCTTGTGATATATAAATGCATTATATTAGTTTGTAAAAGGATACAAGTTTTGTAAAGGTAACTCTGGAATAATAATATAATATTTAATATTATTATAGTATGTGCTGCATTATCCTACATATACTTGCATCATTCAACAACATGTATAATATACATTTATATCATAAACGTAATCGTTCAAAAGTCAAATACTAAGAAATACAGTAATTTTTCCATTACATACATTGAACTCATGTTTCTCTCTAATAAGTCCATAGTCCAATCTAATAGTTTGGTTGATAAACTATCCACCTTGTAATGTCTCAGTATCGCTGTTGAACCGTCTTTACATTCAAATGTACTACAAGATCCATCCAATGTAAAAGGGTCCGTCTACATAAAAGTCAAATGCAAACAAGGTATAATATTATTATAATATTATTATTAAATAAAACTTTATAAATTATATACGAGAGATACGAGTAAATATTATATACTTCCTTTTTTCTACTTGGTTGTCTTTTATGAAATTTAGAGTACATTCTTCATAAATTCATGAATGGAAGAATATTTACTATACTATATACATAATATTATAATGTAAGATATTTAAAATATTTGATACATAGTATGGAAGAACTCTGAACTTTGGAGTTTAAATGAAAAAGGCAATACACTTTAGCAGTATTTTATCACTATACACTATACACTATACAGTTTAACCAAAAGTTTTCATATGTACAAAAATTAGAAATACTTATAATATTATATCTTAGAAGTCAATAATAAAAACTTGACTATTACAACAGTTCTAACTTATTATAGTATCAAACGTCTGTAAATTGGCAATTACATGTTACAATTATTATTAATCATTCTTAAGTTACAAAGTACAAAAAAGTGACTCTATAAACTATAAATTCTAAATAATAATAATACTTACACATTTGTTAGCATTGATGACATTCTCTCCAACTTCCTCGTCTTCAAAATCACTGTCAAGATTAGACATTAGAAATTTTATGAGTACTACTACCTAGGCTAATTAAATATTAAATCAAATCACAAGAAATCCTATATATAAAACTTGTATAGTTAAAGTTAAAATAACTTGACATAAAACGGAAAAAAGTGAAAAAACACGAGGGATTTCTTCCCGGTCAAACGATGAGATGCATTGAGAAATAAAAAAAAAACTGAAGTGCTCGCAAGGAACCTCAATAAAAAAAATGTTTTATATGCAGAAAAGTTGGATGAAATAAATATTTAATATGGAAAGCATAAATTATAGTTTATTTTTAGTTTATTCCAATCAGTACTCTACATACTAATAACTATATTTTTCTGGTATATATAATAAGAGTATTTTCTAAATATTTGTTCAGTTTTTATAATAGATTTTCTGTGGAATGGTATTTTTTTTATCAATACACATATTTTACAAAGGTAAAATTTAAATATACGCTAAAACGTTTTACAACAAAACAAAACATATACACAACAAAATTTAAATCTTAGATAAAATATTATGCAAAATCATAAAATTTTAATACATATTGTTCATATTAATACTTATACATAATAATAGCAGCTTTTGTATAATGTAATAATATAGGTTCAGAAAACATGAAATGATGCGAAATGATAAGTACTTACTTAATATATTATACAGTTATTTTTCAATGAGAAAATGAGACTTTTAAAAAGCGTATAATATTATGTAAATGCGTGAAACTGATGTTATTGTTTGTTTGAACACAATAATTTGATATTATGATAATATATCATCATATTATAAGGGGAAAAAATATAATATTGCGTATTAAATATTACATACTTAAATTTGAAATACCATTGTCATTGTAAATATATATATATATACTCTTAGCATTAGTATAGTAGTACATAGTAGTAATAATAAATAAAAAATATTCGTATCTCTTCTACACTGTAACACCCACATCCCCTAAAATATTGGATAAACGCTCTAAATTTTCATTTAGCATTTCTGGTTTACTTCCTGGTTTGGATTTAAATAAAAGCTTTAAAGCATTGACATATTCCAACTCTTTAAATTGCGGTCCTTTTTCTAAAATTGTATTGACTAATTCCTGTAAAATAGAAACAAACAAAAAAGCATCATGTATTTGAAAAATTATTACAAAAGACATATTGCTTATTTTTTAATCTTTTGTGTTTCTCAAAAAATTTCAAAATTGAATATAAGACTGAAAATTATATATATATATATATTTGTACCTCTGGAGGTTGTAGAAATAGTTCAAAATAAGTTCGAGCATGATCCAATGCATGTTCTGGTTGATTTGTTATATTACACAATGTTTGTTGAATTGAAAATATATCACGACATAGTTTCTTTACACCATTCTCATTTATTCGACTTATGTCTTGTGTTCCACTGATTAAAATAGTGGTTATTAATTGGCCAACTCCTTCAAAAATATACTGTGTAAACAAAACAAAAAAAAAGTTAAATTTACAGATATATAATATATAATATATATATATTATACACCAACATGTTTTAATTTAGTAAATCTTAGTACAAGAGTTCAAAAACAAATAATTAGCCGTATGAAATGTACAATTAATTATATATATATAACACATAATAGCTTATATAATATACTCTTACTTGACATTTAACTGCCTGTAAAGATGAACTTAAAACGGATTCAATATCTGTCAAATCTTTATTTAATTGAACTACTTCAGCATCTGCTATTTGAGAATCTACAGCTGGTGCAAATTCTCCTTTTAGAGTAACCGGTAGTAAATAGAAAAAACAATGAACTCGGATCTCTAAATGTAATACTAACAAACTAGTGTCTGCAACATCTTGAAACTGTTGTGCTATGACACTTAATCTTTTAATTTGATCAGTTAATTCTACATCAGATTTGGCATTTTTCTCAAAGGCATTTGCAACAGAATGAACAATAGAGGCAAACCATTCCTATTGAAAAAAAAAACAAAAACAAAATTAATAAATGACACAAGATTTTTTATAGTTGTTTTGAAATCTATATATAGATGCTTTTACATGACAAACCATAGTGCATTAAATATATTATTATGGTAGAAAATAATTATTACAAGTTTTTAGTATATTACCAAGCTTTCTTGAAGATGAGCAAGCTGTTCCAATTGTTTTATATCCGATATAATTTTCTGATGGTTCATAATTTTTCCACCAAATATGCCCCACAATAAATCTGATTCTCGAATATTTTGAGCATGTAAATCTTCTGGACTTTCATCAAAACTTTCAATAGCTTTTTTATCCTTTCTTTTTTGTAATTTTGACCAATTTGGAAGTGATTTTAAAAGTCTTTCAATATCTTCATCTCGAACCCAAGTAGCTGAAATGACCCCTTTGTCTTCGTCACTTTGTACAAGACCAGTATAAATTTCCTGACATGTCTCTCTATATCTCGATAGTAAATTGTCAAGAATTCGAATGAGCTGATCACAATGAGATGGCAAATCTTGAGATAATGATATTACTTCTAATACACTTCGACCAATTTGAACAACATTCTATATATATTTTCAAAAAAAAAAACAAACAAAATAAGCACATGAAAAATACATTTTTAATAATATAGTTCATGATGATACATTTTCATTTTGTTTGTACCAATTATATCACATCTTAAATTGAATATTGTACATTTTACTTATATAGTAAAATGTATAAATATTATTTGAGAGATATATAATAATAACCCCGACGTACCAATAAAAGAGGGCGAGGATATTGTAAATTTTTGGCTTCTTCTGCAGATGTAATATCTTGCCAAGAATCTGGATTCTTCTTTGCAGTATCTACAGCATCTGATATTTCTTTGTATATTTGTTGTACAAAAACACGATTGACATTATTGGCCATAAATTTTCTTAATTCACATTTTTGTCTGAAACATTTATTAATTAAAATAGAATATACAGAATTAAATATTAACCTTCCTTTTTTTACAGAGCTAGAAAATTTCATCAAAAATAATAATAATTATTAGTAGCATAACAATACAATATATTATGTAGTACTTGTATCTGGTTAAACTTACCCGTTGAAAGAATTTTCTATTTCTGCAATAAAACTTTGGACGGCTCCATAAATAACAATAATATTTCTAGGATTCGGTTTACACACTAAAAATCTGTGTCTATCCAATAAATTTCTTTCTACAGAATCCTGAAATGTCAAAAATTCAAACTTGGTTACATATTCTAAAATCTAAAATCAAAATCCCATTCAAAAATAAAAGTTGTAAAATATATTTTATTATTGTGTATTAAGTATTAAATTAAGTACGTGTTCATCCATGTATTCATTTATATTAAGGCCGTGTAGTGAATATTCAAATTTGAATAATGGAAGTTTTTTGGGTCTAAAATATTTAAAAATCAATTGATAAAAGAAAACAGTAACGTGTTTATATTTTGACTTTCTAATAAATATTTTTTTTAAGTATCTATTAAAAAAAAAACATACAATACTACTCACCTTGGCTGCTTTTTTCTGACAAAATAGCTATTAATGTCATTTGTATCGGGGTTTCTAAAATTAGCTGCTGACGTAATACTGGAGGTATGAGATGATTTTGAATCACTCAAGTCAAAATCTAATACAATATGAGGCAAAAAAAAAGTTATACATGAATACAAGAGCAAAACACAATATAAGACAGAATGTAATACATAATATATTGAATGTACTGAAATACTATTTATTTTGTTCATGTATACTTTAGAAACTAAGAATATAATAATTATTATTTATTATTATACTTACATATTTTTAAAGTTGACTGCAACTGTTAAAATAAAATCATACGTAAATACATGAATACAAAACAGAATAATAAATAACCATAATTATAATCAAAAATTTACCCCTATAATGAGTATCATTTTTAAGATTGTAATTTTATTACGAGTGTTTTAGATATTTTTGAAATAACAACGAATTATAAAACGTTCAACTTACAACAATCTGTATTTTAATCCAAGCATCAGCTTCAGTATAAAGTTGTGTATTTTGTATTCGATTCTCTTGCAGTGCTTTATTCATAAAATCTATTAAACGAACATGTGAATTCACAATCCATCTAAACTGAGTGAAAATAATCTATAAGGAAAAAAAGAGAGTACATATATTATGCAACTTGAAATTATAGTTTTGGTATTTCTATAATAGTGTGGTTGTTTTAATGATTAGTTAGGTATATGCATACATTTTTATGTCATAAAACACTATAATATAAAATATATATACATGTATATATATATTTGTACCTGAAGAAGATCGGATAATAGAGTAGCATCTGTATCACTTATACCACTAGCATCACCATATTCAATAATTTGTTGTGAAGTATGATTAACAATGGCTAACAATTTTTCATCCATCTGAGATTTTATGTTCTAAAAACAAATTATAGAATATAATATAATATACCAATTAAGTATTGATGGAATTGTATCACATCACATAGAAAAGTTCTTAATTTATTAATACCAAAATGTTTTTACTTTATAACTTCGTATAATGATTTTCGTATAAAATAAAAATTAAACTTACATTAATTAGTCTTGGCAACTTTCTTAAAATAACCATACATTCTATAATATTTTGGAAAAACGCATTTTGTTCTTCGTTATCACCATACATTTTATTAGCAGTAAAATTTGGACCATTTCTGTAAAAAAAATATATATAAAAACGAATAAAATGTAATATTGAATGAATTTTCAAAATAGTAATTTCAACTATGAGAATCTATACGTTGCAAAATGTAAAACATATTATTATAATGTTATTGTCTATTTTTTTACGTCTAGATCATATTATAAAATGAAAATGTTCTTACTGAGTAGATGGTGCGCTGACATCAAGAAATATCTTTTTGGCTTTCATTAAATTCATTTTTTGTCTTCCTGAACTACGTCGATCAGAGCTTGATCTATAGATGTTCAAATGAACAATAAATGATGATGAATTTAAAACTTTTCTGAATAACAATAATTGAATAAATTGTATATTATATAATATAGGTTCTTTATTGTTTTAATTTTAAAAATGGATTACTATATAACCTTTGAAATGGATTAAAAGCTCCAATTCCATGACGTTTCATTTCTACTGCTGATGCATACCATCTCAAATAGAGTTCACTATAAAGTTCTTCTTTTAAGATTTCGTATAGTTTCTATTTACAAACAACAAACCATTTTAAGATTAAACAAACAGGTATTCTATATGTAAACTACAAAATATATTTAGTTGTTTTACAATAAAAACAAAAAGAACTTACTTCTTTTTTAGCTAGTAAATCGTTGTGAATGTCCTTTAGTCCTTCAACTTTTTCTAAACTATCATTCCAATTTTCCAATGAATTCATTAATATTTCTGAAGCTGTTTGATATTGTTTCCTTCCAACTGCTTTATTAAACTGTTCTGGAACATATCGCAACTTGTCTCTAAAATATATCCATAAAATACACAAAAAATATTTAATATTAAATGTTTCTACAAAATGTTGCATTAAACTGTACATTAATATATTATATTATATGCTTTGACAAAAGTTTTTGAAAGAATACAACATTCAAATAACAAATAATATAACTCACATTTTATCCAAAATTTCTAAGGCATGTTTATGTTCTACTCCTTCCAACCATAATCTTTCTAATTCTTCTCTACGACAATGGAGGAGCATTTTACATTTAAGTAGATTCTCTTTAACACCTTTTAATCTTGTTTTTGCAGAATCAATTTCTCCACAAACCAATCCAAAAGTCTACAGGATAGAAAAAACAAACATAAAATTTAGTTGTATATCAACAATATATTATCAAAATTGTACATTTTGATTTCATCCAAAAAATATCACAAAATTCAAACACTTTAAACTGAATACTAAACTTACATCCATAACATTATTGAGGGATTCTTGATTTTCTGAAATTAGACCATCAAGTCTTTGATCACTTCTTCGGTACTCCTTTTCAAGTTTAGATTTTTCTCGATCACGATGATCTGTTGATGCACTTGATGATAATGTCTTGATAACTATAAATACATAATATGTATAACCATCATTAGATTAAATAATACTATTTCAAAAATGAACTGAATAACACTTTTACAACATATTTTATAGTACACTTAATATACAGATTATACAAAATTTACCTGTCATCAAAATACCGGTTTCTTTGGACTTATTACCCCTTGGAGGCTTGGCAGGCACATGACCATCCATTTTATTGTTTGTTCAATCTATTTTTAATACATAATATATAGGTTTTGGATATAAAACATGAACTTAAAATATCAGAGTCACTCAAAACTAAAAATAGTTTAATATATGTCATGATGTCATTTTGCATCACACATTTAACAACAGTGTGAAGTGTGAAAGATGTTTGTAAACAGAAATTCTAATGTATATTGTATATTGGAATGGTACATATAATTTCAAAATAATAACTGACCTTTACACGTTAACTAGGCACAATATATATTTAAATAACTCCAGTTGTTCCAAGTACTTTACAAATGAAGCTTGATAACAACCAGATTTTAATTACTGACATTAGCCGAATTTCATAATTATACAGACTTCAATGTACACACACTACACTAAATACTAAATGCAAGTAATTACACTGTATACCACAGTATTTAATCAAAAATAATGAATATAACTGGATAGAATAATCAAAATAAAAACTGTTACATGTTAACAATACAAATTAGTTAAAATTGATCTCAACAAAATAAAAACAATCTAGCTTTATGATTTTTTTGATAAAAAAATGGGAGTTATTTTTCACTTTTTTGAATCGAAATCTTCCCACGATCACCTTCGCAGTATAATACACTAGTGTAAAAATATTATGTGTACACACAAAAATAATGTTGTACGGTCTGAAGTCTGAAAAAAGTAAAAGTATAAATGTTTAAAATTTTATGAAATAACTCAATGACATAGATTTAAATATGCATAATATACACATTTTGATGAAAATATATAATCAGTCACATTTGTGCAACTCAATATTTTTATTCAATGTTTTCATTTTATTTTTTGTATACAAGTTTTTTTAAAAGTAAAACAAAGAACAATACATAATAATCATGATATTAACCTGAATACAGAAATCATAAACACACTATTTTAACTATATGATACAACATGTTTCGTTTATTTATAGATTATAATATAATTTATTATGTATAATTTAATATCTCACTCTCATCTCGTATAGTATTTACGCGTTATGCGAGATGAGAATACAATAATATATATAGATTATGTACACAGCAATTGGGAGGAATATAATCTGTCATTTATAATTACATTTCTACCAGTAATATTATATTATATTATATGCTCTGTCTATAATTTGATCACTCTATATAAGTAAAATTCTAGTCAGTACTATTTTTCTTTGTATCATCAGCATTATCTTTATCGACTAGGGCAGACTTGATTCCAACTTTTTGCAATTGTTCAACTAATTCACCATTTTGATGCATTTGAATTAATATGTCACAACCCCCAACAAAATCACCATCAATGAATACTTGTGGAATTGTTGGCCAATTTGAGTAGTCTTTAACACCTGTTAATTTTATATGGTAAATAAAGAAAACCGATCAAACAATCTATACATTTTACTTGCTCAAGTAATTGTACATGGTTTAGTTTAGTTATAAGCATTGTCTTTTGTATTATATATTTTATGAAATTGACAGTATTTACCTTGTCTTATAGCTTCATCTGCTAAAACATCATGAGAATCATATGAAGTGACTCCATGCATTCGGAAAATCTGGACAACAGCATTACTAAATCCACACTATGTACAAAAAAAAAAGTAAAAAAAAAAAAAACCCAGAGAGATGAATATAATGATAGATTAAAACAGGAGAAAACTGAGTTGGCATTGTATGTTATTAAAGAGGAAATACATTATAGTTATCAGCAATTTGAAAGGGTGGTTAAACAAGTAATGTCAGTTTGTACTTAAAATAATTATATACAAAACTTACACGAGGTTGATCAGGAACTCCTTTCATAAAAACTACAATTTTGTTCTTTTTAACTAGACTTTCAATCGCCTCTTTTGAGGCCGGTGTTACTTCTGAACTGTATAGTGCCCTTTGAATTACTCCAGACAATATAGTGGACGTCGGTCTTCTCAGTGACCCTAAGGTCATAAATCCCTTCACTAATAAACTCATATCTAAAATTATTTAATCCTATTCCAGTTTTATTTTTTTAGTATTTTGATATTCTCATCTCACAAAATTGTCTAATTTAAATCAGCCAGGGTCCCACCTTTTTGTAGTCCAGTTATCCAGCATTTTTTCAGATGTCGGGCTACGTAAGTACTTTGAAATTTTGTCACTGCCAAATACTTTTTTTCAGTCAAATGTTTTTAGAATCCAGTGTCCAGTGCATATGTGAATATTTATTTGGCTACATTAAAATTAAAATAATTTTGGGATTTATAATTCAATGTACATATATATGTATATATATAATATGTCATGCTACTATTTCATACAAAAATTACTTATTCATAGCTTTGAAATGAAAAAAATGATTGACAGTTCAATATATTATATATTATTCATATACACAAAAAGGGGAAAGTTGGACAAGTTTTGCTATGATGTAGAGAGATGAGAAAAATCAAAATTAAAAAACGCTATGCATATTAATAACACTGTGGAAATGTAAATAAACCCTTTTTTTGATAAACCAGAGATACGTGTAATATATTATTGTGTAAGGCTGAAGAAGAATATTGTACCAAAGAAAGAATAAACTTGTGTTTACACACACACGCTACTTTTAATTCATATGTTTCATATGTGTATATATGATTGACATTACGCTTCCCATTGTAAAAGTATGCAAATTTTGGACGTTGTCTTTTATATCTCTCTGTGTAAAGTCTGTTTTGTCTGTCCAATTTTTCCAAAAGGTTACAAATCAGGGGTCATCCGAAAAAGAAAAGCTGATGTGGATGACGTAAAAAGTGAAAAGAAGATGACGAGCAAATTGGAAGCCTGTTTCTATAAGTTCTGTTCCATGTTTCATATGTCACAAACATATACACATTTTCCAGCAAAATTGCATGGGCGTTGTACACACTACACACACAAATACCATCATGAGCAGTTGAGTATATAATGTATACCGAATTCACTACATTGATTGAAGAATACCTTTGTTAAAAATCTCAAACATGTCTTTGCTCTTTGTATTCTTTTTTTTTCATGCCCTTTTCTATGGATAGACATTTATTTGGATTTCTTACATGTAATAATATAGTAATCAGTAAGAATCTCGATTGGTACTTTTCTGTCTTCTATATCTTCTTTTCCCATTTTCCACCCGCCTCTTCTTCACACACAGTAGACCTCAAAATTTTTGACCATTGACAATGTTTACGTCCTTCTTCATGTAGTTTGTACTGTATACTGTGTATTCCTCTCTAAGCTATCTCTATTTCACTGAATATCATCATCCGCCTATATAACATGAACAAAGTTTTCCTGTCCACTGAACAGGAAAATGTTACCATCTATATGTTCCCTATTCAAGCTCTTTCTGCTAGATACAATACAACAGGCAATATGTACATTGTACATTATACATTTTCTCTTTGTGTATACACATGCATTCCAATCAGAAATTCATTTTATTCTCATCATTTTTTCAGTTACACAACTTTTGTGGTAGAATGCAGGACTGAATTGTACAAAAATACGTAATATTATAGTACTCAGACTATATAATGTCTATAGTACTTTTCTTATTTTTTTGTATTTCTTTTATTCTTCTATATTCTACGCATATCTCCTATCTAAAATTTATAGCCCTTTTGGATAACAAATGTACTGCCAATTATTTTGACTTTAACTTTGTATATCAATAAATTTTGATGGAACCTTATTTTCTCCCTCGCAAGTAATATTAAATATTTGGTATTTGGAGCATTTTGATTCTGTTAGTCTATACCGTTGTTTTGTTAGTGAGTTTTTAAGGAGAAGTATGTAAATTGAACTCTAAAATGAAGTTTTTGCTTTCGAAAAGTCAGATACATTTAAACTTTAAACGATAGATTAATTGGTGCTTGTTTGACACTGAACGTATTGATGCATATCTTACAATTAGTAATATCACTATCTATGTATCTATAGTATGTATATTATTTGTATTGTGTCATATCTGTTCCTCAATGTCTTTTTCCTATTGTTATTTGTTATTACCCCCGCATACATGCAGAGATTTTTGTGCATTGTTTATTATAAACAAGGGTTGAATGGAAAAACTGAATAAAAATCCTTTTTGAACAGATCTTGTTACTTTTTGTACTGTATACTGTATAATATGTACAATATAGCTTGTATCTCTTTACGTGTGTGTAATGTGCATGTATTGTGTGTATGTGTTTGTGTGACACCAGAACAAATACAAAAGGAAAAGGGTAATTGTGCATTGTAAGAGTCGTTACAGTTTACATTCTACATTCTACCCCTAAACCTGAATTATATACTATACTATAACTAACTACTAACTACAGATCCACTCCGCATGTATTTCATGATTCTGAACCAATTCATAATATGTATACAAACATTAGAAAATATAAACTATACAATTCAACATACAAAACAAAATAGATACAATGCACACTCTACTCTGTATTCTGTATTATGTAGGTTCTCCACACAATTCAATTTTCAATGCAATGCTAGTTATTTGCCTAAAAATCTCTGTATGTATCGTTAGTTCATTCTGTAGTCTGTAGCCGGTAAAGGTAGACGTGAAAATTTACAGGACGCAAAATATTCTACTACACTTCTTCTGCTCTGTTTTCTGTTTTCTGTTATGGGCAACTCTATTGAACATTAAAAAGAATTACTTTCTTTCATTGTTACAATGATCAAAAATTGTTGGACGTTGGACCGATGGACCGATGGAAACTTGATTGAAACAGTAGAATATATCACCATGTGCAATGTGTATATACATTTAATTTGGACGATGGTCGATTTAGATTCAATTTCTATATCATTTCTCTACACCACTTTCTGAGGTAGGCTTTAATAATGTCCAATGTCGATTGCAGTAACAACCAACATCATGATCATGATGATTTTGAGTTTGAAATGTCCAATGTCCAAATCAAACACAAAATAATAAGCTATAATATACATTATACATGTATATTTTTATGCGTAAACTATGAAACATTTGAAACAAAAATATTGCACTATATTCTATTATTGCAAATGTGACAGTCCAGTTTTCATTGTCCAGTGTTTACTAATAAATGTATTATTACTTATAGTTATTACATTTTATGAATGTACATATATGTACACATAAATTTTATACCTATACAAGATAAAATAAATGCACATGTGTGATTCTACCATTGTATGCATACATTTATTTCTGTACGAAAATCTGTAGATATATTTATATATTTATTTATGTTGCGATAAAGGGGGAAGGAGGAATATTATTTGAGGCGGGTTGTCGTTTCGGGAGAGTTTGTATGCACAGTTGACAGCTTGAAACATGTGAACAAAAGATTAAGGGTATCCATGTATAATGTATATAGACAAATAAGGCAATTCCTATTTCATGAATCCAGTTCTCGCTCCTCTGGAGGTATTATCATATCATATTATACATATGAAATTTAGGTGCAGAGTACAGATACACAGATATATATAATATGCACATGTTTGTTTGTAATTTGTATTCATATGTCTAATGTGTACACTCACACACACACACGCAAATACAATATTTTACATCACATAATTTCTACTTTCTACATATGGTCAAGCCGAATGCCCGAGCCTGGTGACTGGTGACTGGTGAAATCCAAGAGAAACCACGGGTATTGTTAAGTATGACATCTATGTATATTGTATATGTATGCATGTATTATAATACCATCATAACAATAAAGGAAATATTCAGAATTTTATTCTACCTATATAATACATCCCGGGTATACAAATGTGTTTGAATTTTGAATGTAACAACTACGAACTACGGACTGTTCAGTAACCAGAGACTCACAGTATACCTAATATCTAATATCGTTCAATGTATACAGTGCACATAGAGGTATTACATAGAAAAATAATAATATCATGTTGCATGAATGAATGCATATGTGTCAAGATTTTCTAAACTTTTCACAGCCCCAAACATGACATGGAATATGAATATAAATATGACTATGTGCAACGTATAATGTTGATTGTGGACACAGGACACAGGGCACAGGGGATATTCATTTGATACTGTTGCATGGTTGAAATAAGTGGACAGATAGACAGATAGTATGGAAAATAGAAAGAAAGATATTTCAACTGTCGGTCAAATCTGATAAATCAACCTAATTTGATATTTGATCGGTGATTGGGTGTCAAAAGCATGAAAGCATTATGAATAATTATTAGCCTTAATTTTTACAACTTGCTTTAAACTTTAAGGATACATTGAGTATTTAAACGCAAAGCAAGTTGCATTATTTTTTTAATAGTATCAGTACGTACAATTTGCTTCTGGTCGTTGTTCAGAAAAAAACTTACTGAAACCGTAAAACTGAATAATTTTTTGTGTACAGAGAATACAAGATAAGGTAGTAAGAAACAATTTACATTTACTTAAAAATAATTTAGATTTAAAGCCAATTTTGAATTTTAAGTTAGTTTTTAGGTCTACGTTACACATAACTTACTTATGTGTACTAATTTTTCTACATGGGTTTGAAAAAGTTGAAGTATACTATACTTTCAAAAGTACATTGAACTTCAATTGCTGGAGACACAGATGAAGCAGAATTTTAGTGTTTTAGAAGAAAAGTGTAAAGATAATTATTTATGTATACAGTTTAAAGTGCAAGAAATTCATAGGTTCATCTCTGCTATCTTATATTGTCTACTTATTGCATACACTGTGTTGTTTCTTTGTAATTTGTATCATATTCACAAACTATAAGTAAGAGTAATGCAGAACCTTTATGGAACATGCTTTTCTCTACATAGCATGATGCGAATGTATAGACTATATAGACTATCTCAATTACATAAATAATGAATGGTAATTAGCCATATTAACGAAAGGCTAAAAAAATTACTCGCGGTGAAAACTAGTGTAAGAAATGTCAATGTACTGACTTGTGAGTTTTGCGTAAGAAGCGACAAGTATTAAGAAAAAATCTTTATACAAGATTAAATATACAAAAACTTATGACCACATTATCACGATATATTTTTACATGGACACTTAATTATTCGAATCAGCTCGAGCGAAATACTAGTAATAGAGGATAGGAATGCAACTTTATTCATTATTTAATTCCTTTTAACGAGAGAGCAACAAAATCATCTTTATACATCTTTATTCTTACTTCACAAAGTAGGAAGTGCCACTAGCCATATTTTAATTATGCTTCTATTGCTACTTGTTTATAATGCTACTTGTTACCTATTCATCTTAATCTCATTTACGATGATAATATTAAAATGAGACAAAAGTGAATGTATCTATCTAATGGACCCCGCATCAAAATTGTAAAACCGAATTCGGCCGAAATTAAGCATAGTTTCCCAGCCGAATTTTGGCCCGTTTTTCGC
>JAQGBI010000109.1:0-31662 GCA_034698325.1 Sminthurinus elegans | reverse complement strand
GACATCCGTTTTGAACTTTAACTTTGCCATTCGGCAATCGACATGCCTTCCGTTTTTGCTATCATCATCATATTTTATACTTGAATGCACACAGGTGTTTTTCCTCACCATTGTTTTTTGTTCTTAGATTGATAGTTGTGATTGCTTAACAAAACATTTTTTTGTTGCTCCATTATTCCTCAACTATTTTACTTTTGCTCATAATAAATGATAGTAATAGTTTTTATAATCGTCGGTACACAAGAATTGATGATTTTTTCAATAATAAACGGATTCTTCATAAATTTTAATTTGTTAATCAAACTCTAAAGTTGAAAAAAAAGGACCAAAGTTTAGAATTTAGCATCTATTATGATGTTGCTTTAAATAGCTCTACATAGAAATCCAATGAATATATTATAGATTATGTACTAGAGGATTTCCATGCGTGTGTGTCTCAAGAAATAAAGCAGGAGAGAGTAAAAATGAAATGGTAAACGTGATGTCGTATCAATACTTAAATAGTTGTATTATATATTGTACATATTTGCAAATATGCACATGTTATTCATGCAGCCATTACTAAATATCATGATAGTAAATAGTAAAACATTAAACTCACCCCTGAAGAGACCTCACAAAAATTCCCAAGGCTTGAAAGTAACGCGACACGGGCTTCCTCCGAGCAAATGCCAGCTGTAAACAAAGACCAAAATACCAAAATACAGATCTAGAGAAAATAGAAACTCAGCTAACAGTAATTGTAAGAGGCTATACATAATTTGTGCAATGTCTAAAATGCACCTATTATATTATGCATAACACACAATTTAGACACGTCATATCCAGTTTCAGTTTTCAGTTATGGTCGTGGTTTTGATATTGAGAATCAAAATCTTTTATGCTTTGCTATTAATAGCCATTAGAGAAAATATCTTCCCGAAGGATTCATTCTATCTTTGTATTTGTATTTTGTATTGTAACCAGAATCCAGAATCCATAGACTATAGACTATGTAGACTACAAAACTATAGCTACTCTTATATTCTATTCTTTATCCCAGTATAATCGGATAAAGAGTTGTAATTTATAGACAGAGAATCTAGAACTAGAATCTGGAATCCAGGATCTGGAAGCATCTAAATTTTCATTGTGATTCTCATTCTCTCTCTTCTCACAGTACAGACTACAGATATCTGTAGATAGATATGAATGAGATTTATGGGTAGTTTCTGTGTATTATGTATTTTGTAGTTTGTTTATTATTTGTTGCTGTCACAAACACTTTCGATAATATCAACTATCAACATGACACAAACAATACAATATACAATACAATATATATCTGTATACTGTATACCTTTAGCAGAAAATGTGAAATAATTCTGTCCATGGAGTATTGAAACAACCATTTATTTATTTATAGTTTATAGCTTACAACTAAATAATATTATACTATTTGTGAATTATTATGAAACTTGTAAAGTAAATGATGAGTACAATATAGAAAGCATAAAGTCATTAAGAGTTGAATCAGTGGTGGGTTAGTTGTTAGTTCCCCATGACTTCATTCAAGAATAACCTCAAACCACAACTTCATGAGTTGTAACTAAATACTAAATACAAAATGATATACATCTATGTATATAATCTATTATGTGTAATTCTCTTACAAAAGCTATTTTAGAAATAATTAGAGACACTAAATATAGAAGAAAATGACAGAGTGACTAAAATCTAAAATTGTGAAACTTGACCTTTTGGCATGAAGGAATATGAAAATGAAAATGAGTCTATAAATTCAACACAGTTGAATTAGGAATGACGAATGATTGCGTAATATGAAGATAGACATATTTTATATTACGTATTACGTATATCATTCAAAACGTTACCTTACCTGCATACCAACTGTAAATCTTGTGAAAATCAGTGCACCGGCTCTGCTGAATCTGTTTAGAATTTTAAGAAAAGGAGAGATGTAAAATTATAGTGAGACTATAAACTCTGAATACATTTACTTCAATTTGTAGAGATACATTAGACGCTTAAATAAAACTTACAATTGATCCGTATCAACAGGATCCACTGTTGTATAATCCTCCACAAACTTGTCCACAATATTATTTCTACGAGGAAGTGAAGATGCATCCCAAACTTCAAGGAATTTCTGGACAAAAAAACATGACAAGACAAGTTTGTATTATTTTCCAGTTTTCTTGCTGATACATTTACTACTTCCAAAATATATCAAGTTTTAACCAAGAAACTTACCGAGACTGCAAGTCGAGACATACGCGGTGGAGTCTTCATTTTGAAAGTTAGAATAAGATGATCAACTATAAACTATGAGTTCACTTATGAATCTGAAATTTTACAAGAAATTTGGTGTTCATTTTAAATCATTTACATTGCAAAAAAGTAAAAAGGAGGAACATGCTTTCATTATTCATTATATTATTATGCCTAAAAAATATATGCTCGTCGTTTAATAAACTAGATTCAAATATTTTTCCTTGCTTGTAGGGCGTAACCATAATAATTAAGAAATATCAACAACTGGGTTTTGATTTCTGTGTCATGTATTATTACCAAACATTACAAATTTCAATTACCATGCTCATTTTGCATTCACTTCATGCACAGAGTATAGGAAAATGAGATAATTATTATTTCAAAGTTGTAAACTTTGCATGATAATTTTTTGGTGTACAAATAATAAACAAACATTTTCTGGCTATGACCTCATAGCTGGTCAACCATCAACACTAAAGAAAATGCCTACTACTGCCAGTCTATATTGTTTAATATTTTGGCCTCTTACTTTTTGTTTAGTGTTTAGTATAATGTACATACATATACATATCACATAACTCGATAACTTTTACTAAATAAAAGGGGATGGAAAATTCCGTTATTCCGATATTAAACGGAAGCCTCCGGTCGTAAATGAACAGGAACCAAATAGAGAGAGAGACAGAGATCATCTGGATTCTGGATAGATCCATGTCTTTACATGTCCAGGATTGGGAAATTCCCTGAATGCTTTTATCAGAGTAATATCACGATGTCTGAATGTTATTACCTCCAACCTCCAGCCTCCAACCCACTGCCAATCTACCTATTGACTTACAACTTGGAATACATGACTCATGACTGTGTTGTGTTGTGGGCACTTGTACATCATTTAGTACTTACTCGGAAATCGGAAATGAGTTGGATTTATCCAGCATGTGTACATTATATATTATATTATACATATATTTATATACATTATACATGTACTTGTACATTATGTATTATAAAAGGATTCACCGTTCATTTACACTCCGTTGAAGTGGCCTTGCAAAGTTTCTTGTTCCATCCTCCATCCATCCAACAAAATCAAGCTCTAAAATTCATGTATATATCTACACTCACTATTCACTCCAAATCACATTTACATCCATGTTCAAAATACTCTACTCTCTACACTCAACACTCAATAGAAACGTGTGAATGTGACGCTGATGTGTGTACAAAGTAGGAATGAAATGCGGAATTCAGCTGCGATTTATGTATGATGATCCATTTTATTACGTATTGTGTAGTATGTACTATGTACTGAATTCCATCTGTCTAATCATAAGTTGAAAATACTTGTAGTACTTTTAGTACATTCTATATTACTACACACGACACACTACAAACTAAATGCGACCTATGATCATCAAATATCAAATGATGTCAAGACTCAAGACTTTATTTCAAAACATATTAGAAATTATTTTAGTAAACAGTGAAGAGGAGAGCAAAATATATTATAACTTATAAAGTGCTCTACATTCTACATTCTAGGTTCATTCAGCGAAATATGGGGATTTTGAGGGAATGCATATCATGTTGTGTGCTGGATGGAGTATGGATGAGTGTGTGTGTGTCTGTGTGTCTGCTCTCATAAAATGTAGAGAAGAGAATGAGGGCAGTAAAAGCGGTAAAATACAGAGTTGGTTTTCAATGTCGATATAGTGGATCTGGGACTGGATTCTACATTCTAGAATCTAGAATCTAGAATTCCACAATGTTGGATAACGCAGAAATTTAATCGTTGGCAATGTTCGATATGAAAGAAGATTATAGCGATATGAAATACGATATTAAAGTCAAAATGAACCTGTCATACATAGCATCAATAATCAGGAGAAGGAAGGAATCTACTCTCTCTTTCTCTCTTCCCTACAGCCTTGTATCTTGTATTAAAAGGTCCATTTTCCAGCCATACACAATACACAACATACACACTTGAAAATACACACGAAAGGTTTATGAACTGCGACTGGACTGGACTGTACTGGACTGGGAAAAAGGATGCTCGCTATCTTTACAATATTCAACTAAAACTACGCTTCTAAATTTGTACTTATGTACACTGTGCATTTGCTCCTAATGGCTACTTCATGGCCCTTGTCCATTATACAGACAGCAAACAGCATACCGTGCCCGTGTATATTATATAGATTTTATGTATTGAATTTGGCTTTGGTACATGCCCAAGATAACATATGTAATATGTAGGATTTTCTCTCCTCTCTCTCTCTCTGCGGAAGCACACTACAAAATACAGTCTACATAAAAAATGTATAGATTGATTGCAATAACATAAGAGGAGGAGAAAAGGGGGGGAAAGTAAAAATCGCCTCTAGGATCTAAGTCCGAATCGACTCGTAACTTTTCGATAGGATTCTGTTTTTCTATCTATCCATCTATAGTTTGATATCTATAACTATCGACTATTCACATATCTACATATACACGTCTCACTCTTTTTCTCCTTCTCATTTTTTTTGTTTGGACAGAGAAAAGGAATTCAAGTATTCAGAGAAAGAGGGAAAGAGAGAGGAAGATGGAGGAAGAGTAGGAGGGCGGAAAAAGCATGATGTTGTTCAACTACTATTACAACTATTGGTATTGGGTATTGGAGAACTAGAAATTGGAAGTAGAGTGATGGAACTCGCTCCTTACTTTTGCTCCTCTCCTTTGCTCCATTTTATCCTTTATCTTACATATTAAATGTATGTATATCCTATTCTATGCTCTATGTTCTATGTCCAGTGTCCAATGTTGTGTTTGGTTTGGTTAGACAAAGTGAAAGTGCTGACACGACTGAAGACTTTATAAGTCGATTTCATGGAATGGATGGACAGATGAAAATCGTAAACAGTCTTGGAATTTGTTTGTTCAGTTCAAGTATGAGAAAAAAGCTTCCTCTGTCTGTACTTGTCCACTCTACATTCGACATTCTATATTCTACACTCTACAACATACACACTCTTACTCTTACTCTGGACTTTTTACTTTTTACAATCGTACATGACTACTGTAAACACATCAGAGACGAAAAGCCCTACTTAATACAACTACTGTTACACTGTTACTATTACAACTAGTGACTAGTACTTTTTCGCTCCTACTTGAGAATCACTCCTCTTTTTTTCCTCCTCTTCAAGTCTCCAGCCCAGTCTCAAGTCTCAAGATTCAAGTCGCAAGACTCAAGTCCAATGCACTCAGGTTCATTTAAAGATTATTGGTATTGACTATGGACGCAAACATTTCATTCTGATAAAGAAAATATCTACAAATGCTACTCTGATAATTCAAATGAATCAAATAATACAATGTAATGTAATGTAAAAGCTATTGCAAAAATGGTGACAATATCCGGAATCCGGAATCCGGATAGAAAATAATAATAATAATAATAAAGCTTATTACTTTTATTGTTTTTATTAATAATATTATCATGAAATAAAATGGAAAGAAAATATAATCGCAAAAACAAAGTAAAAAAAAAGTATACAACAAATAAAAGAGAACGAACAGTTTTTCTCTCTTCTATCTTTTGTCTTTTGTCTCATGTCATTATTATTGTTATTCTGTTGTTTATTTTTTGTCCTCATGTTTTTGTGCAAAGTGAGGGAGATGAGTCATTCAGATATTGTATTGATGGGCATAGGAAATGTATAGATGATAATTTCATTGTTATTGTCATTATAAGTAGTGTACGTGTACTTTTCCTCGATTCCTTCATGTAAATAACTACATGTGACTTGGAACTTGGAACTTGAGATTGAGAGATGGAGATGGAGAAGATGATAATGAAAGAGAAGAGGAAAAACAAAAAAGAAAAAGAAGCAAATGAAACGAACTGGATATAATTTGAACCCTTCGTCTCTTATTTGTCACCTGCAAGAGAACTGCTACTATTAGAGTGTACATAAAATACATACCATCTATTATCTATTATAAATGTATATTTTCATGTTCAAAGTTTGTTAACCCGTTGTGTAAGTTCAAGTGGTATGCTTGTAATAACTATTACCATTATAATACTTGTAAGAATCTACGTCTCAATCTCTCATTGTATTTTTGTCCCTAGAGGACAAGGCCAAGGAATAACTTGCATCCACACTCTACACTCAACACTCGACACTGCACTAATTGTCAGTTGAATACAAAATACAGAATATAGAGAAAGAGGAATGGGATGGAAAGAGTTGAAAAGTGGAAGGAAATTAAGATGGAAGGACACACAACATGAGGATGTTGACTAATAAAGACGTTTACATGGACGTTGTATTGTGTATTGTCATAATGTAGAATGTTGTAAGATGCTAGAAGCTGGAAGCTTCATAGATATTATGTACATAGTACATTGGACATTGTGCCTAATGGTATTAGTTTTGTATATTTTGTATTTGTCCCATTAAATCATGAGTTTACTCACGCTACTATGAATCTTGAAAACAGATTTTGTGATTGTAAAGACATGACACTATACATATGTTATGTTCTTCTTCAATATTATCTATATTACTATTTATATTATATTTCTAACGTATATTTCTAATATACAGAAACGAACAATATATATAATTTTGTGTCGTTTATACTTTACTTTTAAAGTACACACAATCCATTTAGTATTTAGTACAGCCTCAAAATATATAAGTATAAAAGTATAGCAACCCTTCTTCATTCTGTAACCCTATATATACAGCCTATTCCTGTGAATCAGGCTACAGAAGAAGGAAAATAGAAAGAGAAGACACATCTCTCTCTTTAGAAAAAAAAAGTAAAGCATTTTGTGTTGTTTGTCGTGATTACCTTCAGCTGGTTGGAGTTGCGAGAACAATTCACTGTGAAGTGAACGAGGACTAAGAGTCCAAAACAATTTCTTCTCCTTGATTTTCTTCTTCGTCTTTCTCTTTTTATTATAGTTTTTCTCCAGTCTCCAGTTTTCTTCCTCTGTTTGTTTCAAACTTGATTTTTTTTTTTTACCCAAAAAGACTCTGACAAAATCTGTATATCCAGTATCCAGTTATATACTACACATGTATGCACACATTCACTCACTAGATTCACATAGACATAAAACAGTCATAACATAAGACAAACACAGAACAGCTCAGTTGAGATTTTTTTTTTCTCGTTCAATCCAGAGTCCAGAATCCAGTGAAAGAATATAATACACAGAGTGTTGTGAGTTGTGAATTGGAGTTTAGTTGAGTCAGCAAATAATAAAAAGTACAAGAAAGAAGAAGGAATAACCGCCGTGAAAGAAGAGAAAAGAAAAAAAGATTTCTTTCTTTACTTGACTTTATACTTTACGTTTTACGTTCGCATTGGCGTTTTGGCATTGTGGCCTTATTGTCCCGTTATAAATATATTCTTTACTTTAGAAAACACCCAACAAGTACATATATGTTGAAGTTGAATATAAAAGTACACAATTCAATCATGGAACTCCGATTTGGACTCATTTTTTTGCTCGTTGTTCAACTGATAACAATCTCATCATCATCTTCAGTTGCCATGTCAAATCCTGATCCAGAGAATAACAAAACCAGAGCAACGAATAATGCAACGACGTCTTCAGCAGAACCATCACCGATTGACATTGGAATCACATTATCCACTTCAGAAAGGCAAAGGGTGAGACAATTTTTTAATATTCTTTTTGTACATATATTTTTTAACACACATGAGTTATCCTTTGTCTTGTACTTTTGTTATCCTTCAAGTAACTTTAAGAAAATAGAACGAAAATACATTAGAAGTGCCTGCCTTTTTCTTAAATTCATTATTAGATTAGTACATGACATTGTCATTGATATATAAAAAAATCATAAATTAATGGATTATGGAATCATTTCATGTGTGTACATACGTGTCAATTACATGGAAAAATACAATCATAAAATCATTACCAAAATTAAAAACTAATACTGTCAATGTCATGCATGTATACATATTTCATCACTTATTACTTTAAATATTTTATTTCAGTCCGTACCAGCGAATGAGACATCATCAGGAATCTTTGAAGATTTCAAGAATCTTCCTTCAAAAATTTCCAGTTCTTTTATGAGCATGGGATGTACTCTTGGTGTTTCATCTTGTAAAAATGAGACAGTGAAGGCAACAACTTCTCCAGCACTTAATGTTACTGCTCCTTTAAATTCTACAAGTACTACAAATACTACATCTCCAGCCGCAGCGGTCTAATGACCAACCTTGATCCATACTAATATAATATTATAATAATTCATATGTATAATGATACGTTATTTTGGCTACTATACTGCTATCTTTTACGATGCTCAACATTTTTTTTATTTATGATACCTTTACATATGAAACTTTTTTACTTATAAGTATTGTATACCAATATTGAATATTGTTTGAAAATAAAGAACTAAGATATAAGGATATTTTTTATATCTTGTGTATATATGACTTGAAGACTGCAAAATAAAAAGTTTTCTTTGTTTTTTCATCTCACCCGATTCTCAAAAAAAAAACGTTTAATACATTGACAAAAAAGCTATATATATTATCTTATTTAATTTATTCATACCTCTCACAATGACTTGCTTAATTTTATGATTTCTATGCATATATATAAACATCCATGTAATATTTACATTGACATTTTAATCAAGTTAATTAAAAACTAACTGTATAAATATAATGCATTTAGTCCAACACACACGAATTTTTTGGTTAAATCGGAACTCCTTGCAAAAAGCTTTCGAAATTTGAAGACGATTTTTTTCATTTTTTGCATAGAATAATCACGGCTCGCGAGCAAGCCTGAGCGTAGCGAAGTGGATTAATCTATGATTTTTTGAAGTAAAATTTAATTAAAATTTGTCTGTTGTTTGTGATTAAAATTACTCAAAAATAATTGCATCAATACTACAAACTGTAAGGTAAAGAGATTAAAACTCTTACATTGTTACTTTTGTTCTCTATATACCCTGTGTATTTCATTTCAAATAGAGTGACAGGTGAATAAAAACCAGAATTAAAAGAGGGGTTTTTTTTTTATAAAGTAAATTTTTTTTGTCAGTTGTCAAGATGTCAAAGGTTAAGCCTATTGAATGGAATCCGTCAACGATGGAAGCTGTTGATGATAGCAAAGAAGATGGTGAAATTTCATCTCACGATGATTCAGAAGTAGACGAGTTAATTGACGTTGTGAGTTCATTATTATTTTATCAAACTTGATTATTATTGTAATATTTATAAAAAAAAATGTTGAATTGTTACATGATGTTGTTCTTTTTTTTTAAGGACTACAATATCTTACCTCGTCCCATGCCATCAAATGAAACGGAAATGACGACCATTGATACTGTTGGACAATCCTCAACCAATTTACAAACAATAGATGAAGATCCTTCGGCTGGGAATGCAGAGTATTATTCAGATAATGATGATGATGACATGTTTCAACGTAAATCTAGCAGTGATAGTGATAGTGATGAGCCTTCATTTAAAAGAAAACCTTTTAATAGTGTAGATAATCGTATGTCATATACTAATCAAAAGCCTTTTAATAACCCAAACGCATCAAATTATTTACATGCATTCAATACGATTGATGCTCCATCAATGTCTGCATCATCAACTTTCCCTTCAATATCACAAGAAACAGTTAGAACCACCCCTCCTCTACAAGAAACTCCTGAATTATCTGTTGTAGAACAAAAAATGCGTAGTTATCAAGAAAAACGAAGTAAAAATTTTAATATTTGGTCAGAAGTATTATTGGAAGAACAACAACAAGCTGCATTAGAAAAACTTGAAGGAGTTGATATGAGTAATACTGCGACTATTGTTGAAAGAGGACCAGAAAGTTACACTTATAAACCTACAATAGTTAATAGAAAACGGAAACGAAATGCTGTAGGAAATGAGAAAAAGAGTAAAATGAGTCAAGATGAAGATCAAGAGTCTGATATTAGTAGTGCTGGACTGAGTGATGATGACTTGCACTATATTCGAGAATGTACTTCATCTAGTTCATCTGGAAATAATACTCCCACTCATTCTGTACATCCTAAAGCTGATAAAGATAAATCGTCTAAAAAACATGTAATATAATATCATAATATTACATGTACATTATTTAACATAGGAATAAAATATATTTTGTGTTTTATTAAGTATAATATAACTTTATCATCGTATAGGAATAATATTATATTGTTATTTTCTTTATATATATTTACAGATTTCAATCTCACAGCTTAAAAAAGCTATTGCTAAATTACGAGGAAGAAGATTATCGTATTTTATGGCCCAAAAACTTAAAGAACCTAAACATCAACTAATTGGTGAGTTTGAGTGCAAATAATACATATATTATGTCTTATTTTTTATTTACAGCTATAAGAATTAATAATAACTGAAACGTTGCACTTCTTTGTCCTGTTAAAGTTTTTGTGTCTAAAGTATTATTTGTTGTGCTATACATATTTTTACAGTTCGAGCATGTGAAATTCTTGGAAAGAAGTATTGTATGCATATGTTTATCAAAACGATGAAAATTGAAAACAAAGGTGGACTACTTATTAAGGTAATTGATGTGATTATTGTTTTTAATTTTATTTTATTGAATAATGAACATGTATAATTATTATACATGTAAACGGATAAAATGTTTAAAACAATAACAAGAAATTCTTCATTTTTTTTTGTAGAGTGGAAATAGAAGAAGAACACCGGGTGGTATTTTCTTCTACATGGTTCGAAATGATAAAAAATATCCACAAGAAAAAATTGAATTAATTTTTGAAGTAGATAAACAAATTCAACAAAAAGATAAGAAAAAAAGACGTACTGTAAGGATGCGTCAACAACATGAAAGATTGGCACGCCTTCAAGATAGACAAGTTAGATTTCAAGGTAAAAAATGTTTTTCTTTTTCAATTTTTCTGGAATTTGTTAAACTATTTACACACTAATGTCATATTATGCTTGAATGCAGTATAATTTATCTCTGTTCTTCTAACGAATTTATATAGATAATCCCTCAGCAGAAGGAGGTGGAACAAAAATGGATTCACAAGGTGATGATCATTTTAATGAATCAAAACAAAGAATGGAGGAAGATGGAGAAGTTTCATCTCAATCATCCGATTCTGAATATTATTCTGATGATTCATCAGACTATGCAGAGGAGACAAATAAACCATATGACAGTAGTATGGTAACAATGGATGAAGATGACACAGATATATTAGATGTCACAGTTCCTATAAATGATATAGATGATTTATAAATTATTACTTTTTAAAAAAATGTTTATAATATGTAGAGCTGCAAACTAAAATACACCATCGGTCTTTCGTTTGTTCGCATAAGCTGACGGAATTCTTGCTGCGCATATGCGTTGCATGCATGCAGAGAGAATTCCGTTAGGTTATGTAAACAAACGAAAGACCGATGGTGTATTTTAGTTTGCAGCTCTACATATTATAGTCTATACGTACATGTATGCAAGCAAATACTTTTAAATATAATGATTTTAAACTCGCATGCAAGTACGTTATAAAAAAAAAGCTACTTTTCCTCTAGTTGTCATGATTTATGACTTATGACGTTGTCATTTTAAGATTTTATAAAACTTTCTTCTTCGTAGATCTTTTATTATTATACTTAACAGAGGGCTATATTATGTTGCACCTTGTATAATATGTATATGTACGGTTTGTTTATATTTCTATTCTATTCCCGTAACATGGGCACAATGTTATTTTTTGTTGTCAATACTGCATACAATGCTGTATCATTTTGAATTCTGAATAAAAACAATAATAATTATTATTGTTACTAATAATTATAATAATGGTTATATTAATATTTGATAATATTGGTGATAAAAAAAAACCAAAAATGTATTCCTTTTCATATTTAAATGTTGTAGATATGAACATGAAAAATCAAAAATAAATAATGCAGAAAAAAAAACCCCAAACATTTTTAAGTTACAGAAATCTTCTTTTTTTTATTCATCTGTTTATAGTATGTTTTATTAGAAAATTAAAATAGTTCCTCAAACGATTCTTGTCTACTTTGGAATGTATAAGGAAATGCTCATTTTTATTCTTATATTATATATAATGTATTTTGCGTATGAATTTCTATCATTTGAATTGTTTAACAACATATTAAACCTTATTGTGAGTTTTTTTTTTACACCAACGTTACCAACGTGTTTTAGTTCATTAATACATAATATAATTTCCTTTTTTTTTATGTATGTAAAATCTGTTGAAAACATTAATAATATCATATAATATTATAGCAAATACATTTTAGTGCTGTTGTAGTTATTGATACTCTATTAAAATGTACCTGTACAATTTAGATTTCATTGAATAACAACAAGGCGAAAACATGTCATGCGTAACATCTTGTTAGCTCTTTTTTATACATGGTATATGATTTTTTTTCTCTTTCTCATGTTCTTTTAAAACTAAATGGTACACATATTATAATAATAATATATATATTATTATTTCATCAGCATCATCATCATGATAATTTGTACAATAAAATTCGAAATTTGATAACAATATAACAGTAATTTACATTCACAAAGCAAAAAAAAACCAATCAGAACAAAAACAGGTACAATATAATAACAATGAATTACATTATAATATTACACATATTTATAGCACTATTTTGCAACGGTTTCTTTTTTTCCTTTCTTGTTCTCTTTAACTTTTGTGCATATTATATATATATTATATCTTATAAAGAAAATGCACTTGTTATGTTAAAAACAATCATGATGTAACAAATATAATGTATTATATTTTTACATACATGTATCACTCACAGTCTTATCTAAGAATATTTTACTTATCAATACAAAGTACCATTGTGTATTGGGTAACAAATTTTTCATTTTGTTACTAAAAATTTTATATATATATATAGTATATATAGTAACATGAAAAATGAATACCAGTTACAAAAAACGCTTGACTTCAATATTATGCTTCCATACTGATATTTTATGTTATTCTTACGTATGTATATATTTACTTAGTAGATATGAAATGCACAAATATTTTTTGAGGCACAAAATGTGTATATCCTACAACTAAACAAAATAGTATAACTTAAAATGACGAGATAAATAAATATGAAATGGAAGAGGAGAGGCTATAACTGTATAATATAAGATAATATAATATAATTATATTATATAATATATAATTTTTAACATCACTATACATTTTGGGACAAAGAACAATATTTATATATATTATATAATTAGTTTCGCAATAGGCTATAAAGACACACTCTCACTGTACACAGAAATAAATAAATAAATAAATAAATAATATAATGATGTATGTTTAATAAACAAGAATATATAGTAAATTACTATCAAATAATAATAATGAAGTGTAAAAAAAATACTGGTGGTGTGTGTGTGTGTATAGTGGGTAAAATAATATATTAAAGTCGGTCACATTTTCCATTGTTTTGGTGTTTTTTTTATATAATATGAAATAAAGGGTATAGTGCTGATAATGTTTGGTCAAAATAGCATTTCATATTATGAACAAGAGGCGAATGAAAAACAAAAATTGTACATTATAGTTTTGTCTTAAATTACAGTTATTTTGTTTTTTTCTCAATATTATTTGAAAATGTACAGAATTCTAATAAAAGTAATTATATAATTTTTTGTTTTATGTTGCTAAAAAAAAAACAAAAGAAAACTGGGTGGAAAAAAAATAAGGAAAAAATGTGTAGGTGTACTAATATGTCTTATAGCATCAAAAATATTTTTTGTAACATGTTTTTGAAACTGAAAAAATTCATGACATAACTGAACGGAAAATATCACAAACGTACGGAATCCTGATAATGTTTTGGGTCTTGATCTCCTTTTGGATTTGGATTGACCATAGTAATACGAGGACTTTTAGATAAGCTCGACGGAATCGTTGGATTTGTTGTTGCTCCAAAACTCGTGACACTCGATACGAGACTTGCTACTGTAGAACCAGCACCGGTATGATTGTTATTGCTCTTCACCTATTGTTTCGTCACATGATCATATATCATATATATCATCAACAACTTTTACATATTTGTAGAATGCTGTTTTTAATGGTATCCAAAGATAGAGAGAGAAAGAGAGAGAAAGAGAAGTAGTAGTAGTTTTACAGTAAGAAGTAGAAGGATAGAAAGTTCAAGAAAAAGAGAAAGCGCGAAAGAGAGAGAAAGCCGAGAGAATAATGAGTCAAATCCGAGCAAGAGTAGATAAATCAAAATCAAAATACCAAATTAATAATAACAATAGTAATCATGATTATTATTATTATCATTAGTACCAGCAAAATTACATCTACATTTTACATGCACAAACATTTACTTTGTAAACAATACTAATAAAAGAAAGTATTACAGAAATTTAAAAGCAAATTTATTTCTCATCATACCTTTCGCATTATCTTTCCACTCGTAATAAGTGGCCCAAAGCCTTCTTGATGGGCAAAAGCGTAACTTGAACGAAGACTTCGACGACCTAAACAAAAAGGAAAACAAAATCCATATTATTATTATATGCACAATATATAATTTGTTAACATTTTGAATACAAATATAAAAAGTACTCTATTTGCTTACTTCTTCTTGCACTAGGAGTCCGAAAAGCTTTATCTCCTGATTGTCTAGTTCTATAAATGAAAATGGGAGAAAAATCAGAATACTTGTAAATAAATTGAAGGTTTTCATTTCTTAAAAATAAAATGTTTTATACTTTATGTATTTTAAATTACAATTTGTAATGGCTCGTCATGAGTTTTTTTATTAACAGCTTATTTTAAACAAAAATAAATGAAAACAAATTCATCGTTAAAAATTTGATTAAAGAATAAAACGTACTTGGCAGAACTAACGCGCTGCTTTAAGCGAACACGATCGGACAATCTGAAATTATTTAAATATAGAAATATATTGAATATTATACAATATTGAAAAATGTGTTTATACTGAACGCTTATAATAAAGTTATTTTTAAACAATAATAATAATTGTATAAAGGTTAATAGTACAAAACACTTACGTTGGATGAACCTGTTAAAAAACATAGAAAGGGAAAAGGAGAAATATTATTTCATTGATATTTTTGTAGTATGTAAGTAATAAAGAAAAAAACACTAAACTTAAGTATTGTACATCATAATAAACAATAATACTTTTCTTGTAAGACTTACGTCATGGAAGTAGAAACGCCATGCAAGGACAGGAATAATTAATATCATCACTGTAAGGACTAGGGTGAACCAAAAGGAGGCTTCTTGTAGCGCCTAATATAGTGTAAAAAAGATAAGCATATGAATTAAAGTATTTTACTTTGTTAATTTATTCTTATGTTTGATGAACAAAATAGGGTATGATATTATTTCTAGATAGTTTTAATGAATATCAAAAAGAGTAGATATTATTATTTATTATATATATAATGATGATTTTTCTTTTACCTTTGTCAGTGAACCTAAGTATTTCCCCTGAATAGCAAAATTGTATAAATAGTGGAGGATGAAAAAGAATAATAATGAGCCCCAAATTGTAACATGGTTAAATACGGTCCAGTATGAAGTGTCCAAAGCGACTTGCGCTATAAAGTAAATAAAATCATTCATAGTATTAAATAAAGAGTAAAGATAATAGCATAGATTAGCATAGCAAGATTAGCATAATATATAACACACTTTACGAAATTGATGCCAGAATATATAACAGGAAATGCTTTGTACAAAAAAAACTATAAAATACCTGTAACAACAACGACTAGAATAGTAGACACCACACTCCCGAAAAGCATATGATCAGATATTCCCTGACCATCTGCAGTAATTGCATGATTGTACGTACCTAAAATAATGGATAAATAATTAAAGTGAAACATTATACTCTAAAATACCAAAAAATGATTATTCAAAATATACAGCTTGGTGTAAATATATAGAAACATAAAATCTCTTACCATATGGTACAATAAAAAGAACACAAGATGTGACAAATCCATGTAGAGCAGACTATATAAAAACAAAAAAGATGATGAAGTACTTTTTAAATATCAAAAGCAATAAATTAAAATTGTTTCTTGAGTATAAAATAATATTATTTATATATAGAAATGAGAGTTTTTGAATTCTCCATGTTAAAAAATACCTTAAAAAATTCTTTCTTATTAAATAATAGATTCTTATGCCCGGGCGTATACAATTTAGGATATGCGGTTGAATATTTATCATTGCAGTCTGTAAAAGTATACACACAAAATTTTGGAATGATTAGATCGAAATAATCATCATTGTACGTACAGGACGTATATATTATGGTAGCAAAAGTAATGTTTTATATTATAAAATAATTTTCACCTTGATCAAATACACCAATGGACAAAACAGGTAAAGAAGTGTAAAATAGATTATAAACAGATATAAACATGGGATCGAAGACAGTCTAAGGGAAAAAAAAGATGTTCACATTCATTAAAAACGTGTCCTTCATCATATGTAATTAAATTTTCAAAATTACTATAATATTTTTAATAATTCAAAAAACTTACTTGAGCACTGAATCCGCAAAAAAATGCATACCAAAAATGTGATAATGTGAAAGCGAAATTTTTGTAGAAAAAGTAACGAAGAAATTTAGCCCTAAAAATATGAAATACAAAAAGAGAAATTGATTAAACCCTCATAGAAATCCCTATTTACTATTTACATACATGTTTATACATATATATAAACAACACTGTAATATTAGCAAATCAATACTGCCATGAAAATGAAGGATATATTAAATTGTTTGCTGAAAATTTATAAAATATGACATACATTCTATAGTAACTCCATCGTCCATGAACTATAAAAATATAAAAGGATTTTCAATAAGCATCAGGAATCGATAATGTATTGGAAATGGTAAATATATATAATATATTATTTGTGTAACTCTGCCAAATATAGTTTAATTTGTATATTTTAAATGATTTGATCACAAAAATCCACATACCTAAAAGTAATCTCTCTAAATATTGGAATTGTGCTATGGAATAATCTGATGCAAGAACCGCTTGTAGCCCTTCTTGACCACTGAAAAACAAAACAAATGGGGCAAAAAAATTGAGATCATTGGCATGATTATGATAATAAAATATGAAAAGTTATCTACAGGTAAAATGTTAATAGTCATATGACAATGAATTCTAATTTGTGTTATTGATTTTAAACTAAAACAATACCTTATTCCGACCCCAATGTGGGCAGTTTTAATCATACTGACGTCGTTAGCACCGTCACCTATTGCAAGTGTTACAGCTTTTTTGTACTTTTTTACTAATTCAACAACTAGTGCTTTTTGAAGAGGCGTTACGCGACAACAGATCACAGCTTTACCTGTAAATAAAATAGTAGAGAAACAATGATTATTATTATTCCTTTAAACAGAAAAAAATAAACATGATATACATTACTATAGTGAGTAAAATGTAAATGGTACATAAAAACAAATACTCACATGAGGAGGCGAGTTCTAAATACAGATGTTCTAGTTGTGGAGTCAGGGCATGAACTAATGAGTGTCCATTAATAATGACAGCATAACCTCCATTTCCCTCATGATCATGAGAACTATCCCCATCCCCTGGATGGTACCCAGGTCCATACTCAGATTCACTAAATGTCACCATAGACATATCTCCTATTCTTTGATTTTCTAATGGAGCACATGATCCTTTTTGAAGTGCATCCAAATATTTAAGGAGTTGAGTTTTTACCTACAAAACATACAACATAATATTACATACTTATATTTGCTTTGATCATTATGAAACAAATTAACTCTCGTTTATCAACTATGATGCATTATAATATAGGTTTATACTTAAGGTACTTACATCCTCAAATGACGTAGCATCTACTATAAAGATATCATTCATCTCATCAGTTAAAAGTTGACATGAATAGCCAATATTTATTGCAGTTTCTGTAATACAAAAAAAAAATAAAAATAAGTTACACCAATTATTTATGATAGTTTCAACAATCCCTGACACAATTTATAAGATTCATAAGATAAAGGATAACATTTTAACTTGACTTTTACCTTGTTTATCACCAGTTAAGACCCAAACCTTGATTCCTGCAAGCATTAGGTTTGCTATTGTTGCAGGGACACCATCCTGTAATTTATCTTCAATAGCTGTTGCCCCAACTAATGTCATATCTCTTTCAATTTCTTCATAAATTGCATCTAACTTATCATCTCGATTATTTAAGGACGATGCAGCTTCATGATGACGTCTTTTCCAGTCATTAAAATATTCTGGAGTTAAAACTGTAATAGAATGATCAATAAAAAGTACAAATTATTATTCATCATTTATTCACATTATTTTATGGATGAATTTTCAAAATATAAATAATATAAAAGTTTCCAATATCATTTCAATTACCTTTGACTGCTAAAACAAGAGTCCTATAAAAATAAGAATCAGAAATAAAATATATATTATTATAACATAACACACATTTTGAGTACAAAAATATTTGTACCTCATACCTGTTGATTGAATACAGGTTTAATGTATATATACTTAGTAAAACAAATTGTGGCTTACCGTAATCCTTCGCCAGCAAATTTCTATTTTTTAAAATAATAAATTAAAATCATTGTATTTATTTATTTACATAGTATTCCTTATAAGTATAATATATATATTATTTTGGTGTTTCGATTGTCTTACATTTAAGTGCTCTTGTGTCTTTGCTTTTATATCGTGCTGACCAACTTCAAGCCTTTCCTATATATATATAAAAACCAAATATAAAAAAAAAACCTTGTTAGTTCCAATACAAACGTTTTAAAGAGAAGCCCGTAATCTATCATATAAACAGAAGTTTGGTATACTTACGTAAATTATGGAATCTGCTCCTTTACAAAGGAGTAAAATTTTGCCTTCTCTTTGAACAACCACTGACATACGTTTTCTCACATTATTAAAATCCAAGATACATAGTAAATCATATGCTTCTTCTTTTCCTACAACGGATATTGTAATAGAATCTGGAGATCGTTCTTTAAAAACGAATCCAAAATTTCTTGCTATAAAACATACAAACAAAAAATGTCAGTGCATTATTAGTACATTTCGACACTATCTTTAACTTATTACCATAAGTATTCAGTACTGTACGGACTGTTTTTATTATCGAGACATAATATTGTAAAAATATATTATGAAATATGATGAAAAACTATTACCTGCAGACACTAATGCACTCTCATCTGGACTTTGAGCCATAAAAATTAATTCATTTCCTGAAAAAATTTAAATTATTTATATATTGTATATTCTTAGCTCATTGGATTTAATTGACTAGCAACATATTTTATTAATATTATATTATAAGAAAAGTAATAAGGTCAACTTGTTATATAAAATATTATGTTTGTCACCATTTTCACCTGGTCTCTCTTCAGATAGCACCGTATGACAAAGTGCTAAATGTCTAAAAAACATATGGACATCCCGATCACCATTTTTTACAGCATCCAGTAGTGCACGGTCAAAGAATTTAAACTATAAAAACAAAAGACAAAAAGTTGATTCACACATGATTTTTTTTTCTGCATGTGCTTTTCACTCTAGTTATTTTTGTCATTTGAAATTTGAACCAACATAAGTTATTTGTAAAATGTATTACCTTTGTTTCAAAATATGGATTATCCGAAAAGTCAATCGGAGCAACATTCTGTAAACACAATATTACATATACAAAACATAAAACCTTCATATATTTTAACATTTAGATTTACATTTAGTAAAACTCATTGAGCAATTCTATTTTGATACATGTAAAATCACAACAAAGCACTATATAATATACACTAAAATATATTTATATTATTTTATACATTATACATAATGTAAATGTATCATATTTTTTACACTATTTCTTTTCTGTTGTATCTACAACCCATTTTCCCGTTGTTAATAATTGATAGGCATTTTCAAACTAATTACTTTTTGAACCTTTTAAATTATAATAGCATTATAACTACTTCATATATTACACAAATAATAAAAAAAATGTGTAAATGATGTAATGAATTTGGATCATGGTGTGTAATATTTACACTTTAACGATTAATTATATTCATGTTTTTTTTAAAAAAAACTACTTTCAACTGAAAAATACAAACAGGTTTACTAAAAAAAATACAATTATTGTGCAAGTACTACTGAATAATAATACAGTGCAGATTCACAGAAATAGGCAAAAAGCATGAAAAGAGAAAAAAAACTGAATATGTCATAGTAGCTTTCACCATGTATATAATGAATTTAAACACATCATGTATTACAAAATTCCATATTACAAATGCTTCTATACTGTATTATCAAATATATTATATATATATATATTCAAGACTACTGATCCTTAATTATATTATACCTAAACCAATACGCACTAGAATCATAATCCATATATATAATACATACTTTATTATATTATACTTAAAATACAGGAGATATAAACAACTATTATCCTGGTTATAAGAGACGGCGTATAGGAAATAAAAACTACCTGCGAATACTACCATTAAACATCTAAAGTGGTATATATATTATTATGAATTATAAGAAATAAACTAGAAGGAAAAAGTAGGCCTGTTCTACTGAAGGATTATTATCTTATAAGGATTGAACTTTCATAATAATATAATCAAAAGTTCCTAAAGAGAGAATAAAAAGATGTGACCAAAAATTTTCTAATCTATTCACAAGGTGAACTCAATCAAGTAGTGTATTTTATACAGAGAGAACAAAAAAAACCATGAATAGAATTGAAACCAATTGTGAGGTGTATTATAGACAAGGGGAGATTAAGAGAAAAATAGAAACGAGAAATGACTACAAGAAATTTCATTTTTCATTATGAAAAATGTCAACCATCATTATCATCATCATCATCATCATCATTTTCTCATACATTTTTTTCGATAGTCACGAGTGGAATATTGTTGGGTTGTTGTAAAAGTTCACAAATCTCAGGACTTGTAGCACGATCAGTTCCACATAATAGAGTTTGTTTCTTTCCATTGTTAAGAAAAACTCCTTCCTCTTCTGTTGATAGCTCTTCGACATTTCCACCTTCATCAATTGTCTTCCAAGATTAGATTTTTGTCAAATCAAACCCAAAACGCCCCGAAATAGACAAATATAATTGAAAAAAACCAAAATAACCAAAAATTAATAAAGAAACATGCTTATAGTCATCATTCCCAAAAAATTAAACAAAATAAAAAGGGAAGACTGCGTAGGAAAATTATAAAATCATAAATTATGGGAAGTTGTCAAAAATTTCTAGGAAAGAATATTTAGCTAGAGAGACAGGGGGTAGTATCGTACATATATTGTATATTATTATTATACTATTATAATAAATATATGCCACGAAAACAGAACAAAAAAATAAAATAATAAAACAAAGAATATGGGGATTCTTCTTTTGCCTATAAACTAATAACTATTTTAACGCTAAAATATAAAACATATGACTAAGTATATAATATTATATGTAAATCAACTAAATTTTAGACTCTGTAGCTAGAAATTTCTTAATTAATTTGTAAGTACAGATACATTTGAGCTACAGACACAATAATATAGAAAAGATACAATATATTCACTGTAGGAAAGTAAACAATAATCATTATTTTAACAATGCTTGGTAAAATATTTAGGCATCGAAGTTACGCTGCAACATTTAGAAACTATAATAATAATAATAATAATAATATATAAAAGCCATAAAAATGAAAATATGCAATTTAAAGTAAAATCATCATTTCCCTTAAGCAAATTTTTTCCCTTTTGAATTTTCTCCACAATGACAAAATTTTAAGGTAAAAATATTATATTATTATACTTTTACAGTTTTTGTAACTAGTAAAAATTAGTGGAAATTCTTGACGGTAAAATACAGTAAAACTATATTATTATGTTGTACAAAATATAAAAACTGTACTACACTTCTGCTTTCTCTCTAATCATTGAAACAGCTGTCAAATTATTGGATCTGTGCAGTGTATACTGTATACATAAAACAAAATTAAATCACTAACTACATCTATTTGCATATGATTTGTCACCTCATATCAATATATCAATATGCATTACTAAGTAACATTTCAACAATTGATAACTCTCTTTGATAAAAGGAGAAAGTAGTCATGTAAGGTTAAAACAGCAGCTGGTTTAGGGATAAATAATATTGAGCTCTAGTACACCAAAAATGATTCATTACTAATTAACTCGGATTTTAGATCCTTTAATAAGCAATGTCACACATAAAAAGAAATCGAAATGGTCTAGACATTTAACCTATTAGCAGAAAACTGATTCATTAAGGATATTATTTGTTTTTTAGGCATAGGTCAATACAAAATATGTTCATTGAATATTAATATTAAATATTCATTGAAAATGTAACATCTGAATACTAGTTTATCATTTCTATGTATACGGCCTATAACGAAATTCTAACTAAAACAGTAAGTGTGTTATCATTTTAAATTGGTTGTTGTTCAAATGATACTGACTATCTTTTACCTGTTAGTATTATCAATATTGTTAGTGGTCATGTAATCGGATCGAATATTTTATTATTAAGAGTACCGCCTCAATTCGCTAGTAGTCATACAAATAATATAGATATAGGTACTACTACATATTAGTATAACATGTATTATTCATTTATACCATTTAGAACATATTGCATTATGTTAGATAAGTAGTATTTTAATATGGGCTGTAACAACAGGAAATATACACAAAAGATCAAGAACCTTGTCATGTTTTTGTGTTACATGACAGTTATCCAATTAACGTACTTTGGCAAATTTAACATATTTTAAGCATACACATGTTTTGACAATATGAATACAAAAATTAAACGTTATTAAAGCCAATATCAAATGTTTCACTTGAATTTTATAAAAACACAGGATGCAAATAATATGTAATACATATTATATCTATGTATAATATTTTCAATTTTATCACGTAAAAATTGTAAAGGAAAGAAGAAAGAACGAGCTTACAGTGACACACATTCAAACTTAAATATATCACGTAGTACTGATATATATATATTATGTAGTGTATGCCTATCAAGAACAGCAACGAAGAAAGCAATAAAATAGAGCGGAAGAAAGAATTTTTCCACGTTTTCGACATACCTCTAGATGTTCCAAAACTTCACCAGTCTGCGGATCTAAGACTTCTCCATATGATTTTCCAGCTATAGTACACTTATTGAATGCCATTATATTCTGAAATGAGAGAGATGAGAATTCCTTTTATTTATATATATAAACTACATTTACATTCCATCACATATACACTCGTCCATGCTATCTACTCCCCAACTACTGTATTCCAATGTGGAACTTGGAGAATTTGTCAAATTTGCTTTGGACTAGTAACGTAGAATTTTAAACGACAAAAAAATTATTTTTCTACTCCGTCCATGATGCATTAAAGAATAGAAAAACATGATTGGAAATGTCTTTAAAGTTTACTTACTTGAGTTAATGTCCCTGTTTTATCAGAGAATATATATTCTGCAAAATAAACAATTAGAAAAGTTATACACATACACATATTTACCCGTTTATATAATAATGAGGGAACAAATCAATCTTTCTGTATGTGAAGAATATTTGCTTTTTCTTTTTTTTTTTTGCTTTATTATTTTACCTATCTGGCCTAGTTCCTCATTTAATGTAGTTGTTCTTGCTTTGGCTGGAGTATCTGAAGGTTCGTGGTACATTTTTAAGTCCCAATTGATTAAAAAACTTTGTAGTAATCGTATAACTTCAACACTGAAAAGAATCAGAAAACAAGATATATATATTTACAAATGAGTACATTACTTTCTAAAAATTCAACATAAAATTGCATATATATACATATATTTTGTATCCCATATACTCGTGTTTAGAATATTACTTGTTTTATGTACATAATCATTATAATCCTCACCTGACATAAAGCGAAATCGGGACGACTGTATTCAAAATAATTGCGTATGAAAAAAATACAAGAAGAGATATGATAACTGCTCCTTCTACAGGCTCTTTAGGTATTAGTGAGTCCCAGGGTAAAAACTGGACAAAATATCGCCCAATCATGGTTTCCCAAACTGCACATGCAATTGTGCAAAAAAGGCACATTGACAGCAAGAAAAACACAATCTGTTTGGAACACAAAAAAATTATATTCAATATTCAATTGCTTTCAAGATAATTTCGTTGTCTAATACATAAGTTTATATGTATTGGAAAGTACCCTCTGATATATATAAATACATGGATATCCATATTTTTTTACACTCCAATCTAAATCTTAAATGTAGACTACAACTATACGTATATGTGATTAAAATAAGTTAAGAATAAAAACCTTTCATACAGGTTTTAACTTACTCCTAGAATAATAAAATTGAGCAAGCGATCAATACTAGTTCTCTTGAATTTCGTCTTTCCTGAATTTTGCATCAATTTTGTATCTCGACCAGCGAACAACACAACTCCGTAGCACCACTGTGTATTCCTGTTTTAATGAAAAAATCAGAAAAAAAATATTATTATTATTATTATTATTTTCCTTAAAAAATGTATAATGAAAAATGTAATAATGAATATTAAACTTTATAAAACTATATATATCTATGTTATCAAAATTGCTAAGTGAAAGATATTTACCGGAGAATACACCCTCGTAGAAGAACTTTGTCATTATCAAGCGGATACCTAAAACAGTAAAGGAACATAAATATATAACATACTATAATATAAAGACTTGAATCAAAACATACAGTATAAAAAGATCATTGACAGAATAAAGAGCTATCATTAACATGACACAGAGGAAATAGAGGAAATATAAATATGCGAAATCTGGTAGGATGTTGTGGAAATAGAAGAAGATGAATAATGAATAGTAGAATTTTAATTTACGTACGTTTTCCCCTTCCATGTGAGAATTCCTTCAAATTTATTGAGTTGATTATTTGGAGGTTCACATATAATGTCCCCATTAAACGAGCCTGTAAACAGAATACCACGCATACAAATTACTAGAAGGCATACTTTTGAAAATTTTGTGCGATCCAGCAAGTCATACATACAAAATTCATGCATACAAATGATTAGAGGAATTTCTCTCTACTTCTTTGGATGGAATTTGAATCGAAATTTACACAGATACCCTCCAAAAAACATCTAAATACATAGTCGGAGTCTCACTGTTTTTTTGAAACCTCTTACAACTGTACATAATTCCATCCATATTTATTCTACATTTTATATATTTTTTATATCAGGATACACCTTAAATGTGCATAAGAAAATCATCACAAACCCAATTTTTCGGCCTCCTCTCCCATGCCTGCTGTTTCTTGAAGACATTGTCGACATTTTAGATTCGTCTCTCTAAAAATAACAATAATGAAGATTAATGTAGATATATATCATTCTGTTATAATGTAATCTATAAAACATTTGACCATTTAAAACTATTTTCACAGAAGTAATACTTACCCATCTAATTCTGCAGTTTCTATAAAAGTTAAACCATTGGGTTCACTCGAAGAAATAAGGAGCACGTCTATAACAAACACAAACAATATTTTGGATAATTTACCGAGAAAAAAAGTTCAATATTACGATTAGTTCAAAATTTTAGTTTAAAAAAAGGATTACGTATTAAATATGTAAGTCAAAGTTTTGTTAAATAAAAAAAATAAAACCTATACCTGCAGCCACGAATTGATCATTTTCCATTCGTATAACATCGCCAACTTGTACCTGTTATTCAAAATAAAATAAAAAATTAAAATTCATTTCCTTCATAATATGTCCAGCAACACCAACCATTACAATGAGATTTTTATACTCATTGTTCTACCTTTTGTGACATACATCATATCATGAAAGCATTCAACAAAAGGATGCATTCATAACGTTTTGTCTGCTATTGACATTTCAAATTTTAAATGTCAACTAGAAGCACTCGGAAATTGCTGCAGAAAATCTACAGAAAATCTAGAGTATCTAGGTCACCTACAAAGTATATGTCATCCTATCTGCATGACAAATCACAATGATAATTGAGAATTGTGAAGAGGGAATGATTTTTTAGGTACACAATGTACATGTATAGCATAATATATTATATGCAAACTGTACATATCAATTCATTTCTTCAAGTATGCATTATTCATTGTATGTTTACATGTTGATGGTAATAAAATGCCTTTAAAGTATACGAAACTCTTATAATAGATATTATGATACTTTTAACGTACATGTAAAAGATGAGAGAATTCAATTTGAATGTAAAAAAGTTTTACCTTAAACCATCGCTCTTCTTGTAGTATTCCATTTCTAAGGACTAATGATCTTCTATTGTTTACTTGTGAGTCACTTCTGTGTCTTTGCTAAAAATTTAAACGACAAATATAAAACAAAAATCAAATAAAATTCAAACTATAAACAGTCATAAACATTGAAACAATTGTATATTATACTATGAAAAGAAAACGTGGATAAAACACATGCCATCATAATATATAATATAATACATATATTATACACAAATATATTAAAAGAACAGTCAAATACTTACAAAATCATCATAGGCATCTTTAACGGCTGTTAAAGCCAATACCAATATTAAGGGCACAGCGGTTGTGAAAGGGGTAAGCGATGAAATCACAGGAATTACCTATTGTAATTTATGTATTGTTACATTATTAATTATAAGTTATAATATTATGGCTTTTTTTTAAACAGTGTACTATAATTATATCAAAAATGAATTTCAAGTTTTACAATACCACTATAATATGTTATACATTTTTAATAATAAAAAATATAATATACCTGAAGTACAAGTAGGCATAGAAAATAGAAATTGGCTAGACGTTGAAATTGTTCAAAGAGATTTAATGGCAAAAAAGTCAATACAGTATATTTGGACGTCTTGATTAAGTTATTTGCGTATTTAAATTTAGAATTAAATGCAGGATCATTTGCTCTTATCCTACGCTCCGTCTCTGTATTTACAAAAAAAAAAATCAAAGAAATCACAAATCAATTATTATTTAGTTTAAATATGTGTATATATTTGTATTTGAATTTTGATATATTTTACTTTTAAAAAACTATCATGATGATTTATATTGTAATCCGTCTACATGTAAACTGTACATAAATTAAACTAACCTATGACCTGTGACATAGCATATTAAAATAGAAATTGTGTATACTTCAAATATTATGACCTTGAACCTTGAATTTACTAATGCAACAATACCTATAGCAGAAATTTTGGCACGAGGTATACATGTATTAAACTACCTATTAGTATTAAATTATTCTTATACATACGTTGGATGGTAGACATAAGAATTGTATTTTCAATGAAAATGACAAATAATAATAGACAAGTTGAAGAGCCTATATTTTATGATGAACCTAAATAGTATCCTTATCATATGATGTATAATATTTTTACCTTTGCGTGTAACAAAACTAAATGGTTGTGTTTTTACTTAAAAGGTGCTTGATTCTTTTTTTGTAACGTATATATATATATGTACATATGCATAATGTGTACTCTAATATCCACAATTACTTGACGCACTCTACCATACAAATTTTTTATTTGTTTCTTTCTGCTAGTTATTACATTTTCAAAAATCAACAATTTATTGGACGAGAAAAACATTAAATCCCATGCAGAAACTTTTGAATTTAAATTTACATGCAAAGGCAGAGAGAATTGTAATGTATGTATCAATTACATGTCATGGATTTTGTACATGGATGCATAAATAGATACACTGGTATCTGTTTGATGATACAGAGAACGAAACTCTGGAGTAATAGTAAATACATGATACTTAAATAAAAAAGTACCTGAAGATCTCTGCTACTGTCTATCAACATTTTAGAAACGACGTTAACTTGAGTGCTTACATAATGAATAACTCGGGAAAGTGAAATCAAGAGAGAATGTTAACTTCAACCACACACTCGAAATTTGGTCTGATACAGAATATAAACAACAAAAGCATGAACGTAGCCTGTATACATGTATAGAAAAACTCTACAAAACCCATAATACTTTCATGTTTCATGTGATTCTTTTAAATGCATTTATATAATATACATGCAAAATTTGCACACATCCATGCATAATAAAGTATAGGGAGGATTTGTTCGAGTATTTTTAAATGTACAAAATATATTTTTTATGGTGGACAGACATAATGTGTATAATATGTAGTATCTAGTACATGTATGCTGTACCGTAGCTACCTTTAAAGTTTAAATTAGTGACCACTATAGAGTAAGTATAGTTACATTAGTTACAGTCAGTTCTTTCTTACTTCTTTTCTTTTACATGTGTGTGTGTGTGTGTGTACTTAAAAACCTTTTTCGGTTTACACATTATAAATAAAATAAATTCCAACTTGCTGAAAGACTACATTAAGAACTACAAGACAAAATGAGTAAAAAAAAGTAGAAACAAACCCTAAATTAGAAATGTACATATTACACACATGTATAATGTATGATGTACCACATGTTGTACTTATAATTTATATTTATATATATAAATACGTATTTATATATACTGTCCATAATATATTTTATATAATATTAAATACATGCTACAAATACTGTATATTTGATGCATATATAATAATATACTATGCATATATTTTATAATTAAATTTAAAGAAAAGTATTATTATCTTCTAAATATATATAAATGTACCTTCTCCATTATGATCTCTGTATGGAGGTTCAATTCCGAAAACTCCATCAACGAGTCTCCAGTAAATTTTTGCAATAAAACCTAGAATACTGTGAAAGCAGGAAGGCAATCTGCCCAGTAGTCGATTCCAACAATCTCTCCATCTTGAAGGTGCTCTATGTTGCCTATTACAACTTGACCGAGATTGACAACCACAACAAAAACAAGTAAAATCGCAACAATTATCTGAAGATCTTTGTTTATTATCCGGTTCACTTCCACTACCATCCGCCTCCGATAAAGTTTCTTCAACGATTGTATCATTTTTTCCTATTGTTTTTGTATTCCATTTCCTACTACTACTACTACTTGAAGACGGATCATTATTAACAATTGTAGAAGATGAAGAAGTTGAACGATGATGATGATGTCTTTTAGAAGAGGAAGGAGGATGTAGATCAGCATTACTACTAGAATTAGAATATTTATTTAATGCTGATGTAACAGATGATGAGGATCTTGGATTTATATTTGAAATATAGGGAATACCAGTATGTTGATGTTGTAAAGTGGGTTTACTTGTGGAAGACATGAGAATAGATGCACTTTGACTCCTTCCAACTCCGGTTACATTAGAATTAATCCCATCCTCACCATCTCTTTGCTCTTTTCCTGTGCGTATTTCCGGTGGTGGTACTGATTGTGACCTTAATATTTCCTCTAAAGTTGTTACTTTTGCACGAATTTTCATAATATTATCTGATGATCCGGATACAGATGTTGGATGATGTTTCTTCCATTCTACTCCTCCAGATGATGATGATGATGCCAAATCCGGTTTTGTTGAAATTTCAACTATATTATTATCTACACCACCACCACCACCTTCTGTATTAGTAGTATCATCATCTTCATCATCAGTAAATTTAGGTGAATAATCATTACTTCGTCTTATATTATGAGTTGTACCATCTCTTGTTGTAGATTGAAATTTTCCTTGATCTATCTGTTGTCCAGTTCTATTTCCTCCTCCTCCTCCTCTTCCTCCTCCATTTTTACCCTTTCGTATTAAAAGTCTTGCCTTAACTCCAGATGCAGAAGAACCAGTTGAGTCTTTAGATGAAAGTACTCTAGGAGTTTTACGACGATTTGCTGATTTGATTTGAAAAACCTCTACAACGTCATCGGATGAAGACATTACGTCAAAAGTCAAAATATATAACAATAGTCTTTACTACTACTACTACCTCCATACATTACATACAATGATTTTTTTTTAAAAAAAAAAAAAAACCCACACCACAAAACACGAGTAATAATAGTTTTTTTTTCACTATATCTGTCGTATTTTTAAAAATAAAATACTGTATCATAAAATAGTATGTAATACATATTATGATAGTATTATTATTTAATTTAATAATAATTATTATGTTAATAGATAGAACGTAAATTCGTGGAGAGTAAGAACCTGTACGTCTACGTACTTTCTTTACTTTTTAAAAGTTTTTTTTTATGATATCTATAATATAATAATAATAATATATTATTAAATGTACACACACTTTCTTATATACTTGGTCATAGCACTCACTCAAGAATTTGTTATTTTCTTGTTTTATAATATTGTCTAGAGATAAATTACATTCATAAATGTAATATGTAATAAATGTTAAAGTTTTAGTGTTTCTTTTAGATATTGTTTATGTTTGTGCACATTGACAGACACGTACACCGATTCACAACAACAATATATATATAATATATATATTTAATGTATTAAAATGATCACGTTTTTATAATAACATTTTATTATTGTATATCATCATCCTGATAAATTGGTGTTATTATTTTGGTTGTATTGTTAAAAAGTGGTTTCCAGAAATCAATAATATCCTCGTTTTCATTATGGTGATGATGATTATTATTATTATTAGAAGAAGAAGAACAAGAAGAAGAGCTTTCAAAATCGAAGACAATAGAAATCCCAAGACATTTTAATAATTGTACACGCGTTTTAGAAGAATCAAGACTTTTGGTACAGTGTCCTACATATTCACTGACCGTGGAGACTGGAGAACTATTATTAACATGACGATGATGATGACCTTTTAAACGTTGCTTACTACTTTCAATATTGTCTTCATATTTCTCATCTACTTCATTCCAGTCAGCTGTATTAGAGGTTGTTGTAGCCTTTCCATTACTACTATGTAATAATGATGATGAACCACCCATTTCCGTAATTTCTTCTCGTCATTTATATTTTATAATAATGAAACAACATAACATCAATATATTATTAGTATAATACAGTTTGATATTTTCGTTTTTATAAGAAGAAGGCTACAATATTATGTAATAATAGTATGTGTATCAATCAAAATCCATAATAATATTTTATGTAACAAAAATTACATAATTTTTTTGCACTATATACAAATTTGTATAATAATTATCATCATTATTAATCAAAC